>MU619770.1:16646-179586 GCA_025201785.1 Xylaria longipes
GTGCTTAACATGCCTAAGCCAAGGCTAAGTGTACCCTAACGTGCTAATCCAATTCTTGAGGTATTAACAGAAGCCTAGCTGTTGGTGGCAACGTAGTCTCTTATTGGATGAATGGTTTACACATGTAAAGTCCTGAGAAAATTGCGTGAAAAGTTGGAACGAGTTTGTTTATATGAGGTTCTGACCTTAATTCTAAAACCTCTTAAGCAAGGCGTTTAAGTATATATTTATTTTAAATTAAAATATTGCGCCCTATTTAGAATTTTATAGTATATAGTATATGTTTTTTATATTATATTAATAATTAATTTTTATATTTTTTTTTAATATTTTATAATAATAAATAATATAAAAAATAAATACATATATATTAAAATAAAGTTTATTTTAAAGCGAATTTAATAAAATAGGTTTTATATTTATAAGTAAAAAAATTATATAATAATTTAAACGTAAAAGCTAGTAAATAGTTTAAAAACTTAGCTATATAAATTAATTTATAAAAACTTATACGTATAAGCTAGTAAATAGTTTAAAAATTTAGCTATATAAACTTATTTATATAGATTATTTATTAGCTTATACGTATAGGTTTATATATATAGGTTTATATAACTAGGTTTTTAAACTATTTGCTAGTTTATACGCGTAGGTTTTTATAAGTAGGTTTATATAGTTAGGTTTTTAAATTATTTATTAGCTTATACGCGTAGGTTTATATAAGTAGGCTTTTATATATATAAGTTTTTATACGTAAGTTTATATAGCTAAAGCTTTAAACTATTTATTAGCTTATACGCGTAAGTTTTTATAAGTAGGTTTACGTAGTTAAATATTTATAGGTTAGTTTATATAGGTTTTTATACGTAGGTTTGTATAGGTTTTTATAAGTTAGTTTATGTAGGTTTTTATGCGTAGGTTTTTATAGGTTTTTATACGTAGGTTTATGTAGCTAGGTTTTTAGACTATTTATTAGCTTGTATACGTAGGTTTTTATAAGTAGGTTTATATAGTTAGGTTTTTAGATTATTTATTAGCCCGTACGCGTAGGTTTATGTAAGTAAGCTTTTATACGTGTAGGTTTTTATAAGTAGGTTTATATAGCTAGGTTTTTAGATTATTTACTAGCTTGTACGCGTAGGTTTATATAAGTAGGTTTTTATACGCGTAGGTTTTTATATATAAGTTTATGTAGCTAGGGCTTTAAATTATTTATTAGCTTATATATATAAGTTTTTATAAATAAGTTTTTATAAGTAGGTTTTTATAAGTAAGTTTTTATAGGTAAGTTTTTATAGGTAGGTTTTTATAAATAAGTTTTGTTTATAAGTTTAGCTAGTAAAAAGCTAAATCACGTTATTATAAACTAAATTTAGCTTTTTTTATAATAATTAAATTAGCTATATATTTTAGTAATAAAATAAATGTTTAAAAAGTAGTATAGCATTTATATAGCTAAATTAATTAATGTTATTGGTTAAAAAATATAATTGTTTGTAAGTTTTAGAAAACGTATGCTATACACTGTAAAAAGTGGGTAGGGCGCGATATTTCGATTCGGAATAAGTGTATATTCGTTGGGCAAGACCTACGAGCTTTGCCCGGTCATAGAATTGAGTAATTGTAGCCCAGGACAGAGAATGCACATTACAGCAGAGTTGACACAAGCGTACTAATACATGAAGTAGAACGGGAAAGCCTAGTCACAGGACGGTATACCACATATAGCCTAGCATCGCTGATTTTAAATATAAGAGTCGCGATCTTTTGAACAACATAACGATATTTGAACTCATTAGTCAATTCTGTTTCAATAGAGAAATGGGCATCGCCATGCCTCGGGGATTTTTATCACTCGCTACATTTCTGCTAGACAATATCTTGTGTATTCCTAGTTGCGAATTATTCTCGATCAACACGGTGGCAAAATTCTAGGCTCGATGGATGAGGAAGAGGGAGTTTGCGAGGTATAGAAGAAGAAAGTGAAGAAAAATGGCGCCTGATAGTGTACACCTTCTCCTGGTCAACAACTCTTCTGGAGGGCACCCGCCTTTATGATGCCAACTCAGCATATTATAACGTAATTCAAAAATTAGTTCCTTGTTCGAATAGAAACTCGCCATGCATGACGACATGAAGCCAGTTAGGTAAGTAAGCACCTAACCAGCAAGAACCGCCGTGCGCCCAATCCGGCAATCTGGAGATAGATTGCCGTTTCCAATTTCGAGCGTCCGATCCCACCAATCGAGGACCCTTACACGGGGCTCCGCGACCGAGTTCGTGGGTACGATGGGCCTCTTGGCGCAGGATCAATACCGGGTTTACGATGCCTGGAGTTTCCACCCCCGTGGCATCGTCACATCGTGTCGAACCAGGACGTCGCCTGACGAGTATTTCTGGCTCACGCTCGGGCGCGAAGGCCACCATCTCCCGGCAAGGCGGCTTCTGCGCTCCGCTCACTCCGCGCAATAGCGGATTTACGATGAAAAAAAAAAACCATGCAACAAAAAGGTCGCGGAACCGGGATGAAGGGACTGGAAAAGGAAAGACGCCCTGCTCGACAGTTCGTATTAGACCACGTGGGACAAGCGAGGATGTGTATATGTAAAGCCCCTTCATAGACCGGCGTCTCCAGATTTCTACGATCAGCAAGTTAAGCGCACCTCGCACATACCGGTGAACACCAAATAGACCAGACGGCATCATGAAGTCGACTCTATACACAGCCGCCGCCGCCGCCGCCGTAGCTTTTGGCGCGACCAACGTTGCCGCACATGCCACATTCCAGGACCTCTGGATAAACGGCGTTGATTATATAAGTCGCCCTTCGCACTAGTAGTAGGGACAGTAAGAAAAAAAATTAAATGCTGACATGCACAGCACGGAGCCAGCTGCGCCCGCCTCCCGCTCTCCAACTCGCCCGTGCAGGACGTGACGTCCAAAGACCTCGCCTGCAACACGGGCACGTCGCCCGTAGCAGGAAAATGCTCCGTCGCAGCGGGTGCCACGGTGACGGTAGAGATGCACCAGCAGCCGCGGGACCGATCGTGCGCGAACGAGGCGATCGGGGGAGACCACCACGGGCCGGTGCAGGTATACATGGCGTCGGTGGCGGACGCGGCGAGCGCGGACGGGTCGTCGGCGTCGTGGTTCAAGATCTTCGCGGACACGTGGGGGAAGAACGCGGCGGCGGCGAACGGCGACGGCGACTACTGGGGCACGAAGGACCTGAACGCATGCTGCGGGCTGATGAACGTCAAGATCCCCACCGACCTCGCGCCGGGCGACTACCTGCTGCGCGCCGAGGCGCTCGCCCTCCACTCGGCCGCGAGTGCCGGCCAGGGCCAGTTCTACATGACGTGCTACCAGCTCACGGTGACGGGATCCGGATCCGCGAAGCCGGACGGCGTCAAGCTGCCCGGCGCGTATGCGGCGAGCGACCCCGGCATCCTCGTGAACATCCACGCGCCCATGACCACATACATCGCGCCTGGTCCTACCGGTGCGTCGGGGCCCAATCTGATACGATGGTTGAGATGTTTGATTCGCTGACTTATATCGGGATAGTGTACTCGGGTGGATCGACGAGGAGCGCCGGCGGAGCGTGCGCGGCCTGTGAGTCGACTTGCGCGGTTGGGAGCAGCCCGACGAGCTCGGCAGGTAGTGGTAGCGGTGGCAGCGGACCGACGACGACGCTGTCCACTTCAAAGACGACGGCGAGTGGCGGTTCGAGCCCCACGGGGTGTGCTGCGGCTCTGTACGCGCAGTGCGGCGGCATTGGTTATACGGGATGCACGTCGTGTGCTGTAAGTCATACAAATGCGACTCCTATGCAGGGTTGTCGCTAACGATATTTGTAGTCCGGAACTTGTAACGTCCTGAACGAGTATTACTCGCAATGCACCTAACAAACTAAATGAGAATCTGCGCAAGTAGATAGCACCGTGCGCATGCCATAGTCTTGCGGTGGTAAGTGCTGAGATTAGCTAGCTTGTCAACTGTGTATCAAGAATCAACGTATACCGCTATTCAAGGCCATGAGAGTCCAGGATTGTTTGTTGAAAAAGGGTTTATATTGGTGAGAATAAGGCTACCTATTCTCCAAGTCACGAGTTATCCTCGTATCATTCACTGTCACCTTGGGGTATCATCGAACCAAAATATACAAATAATCGTAGCAACGGGAGCACTTTCATCACAGAAAGACATGGGCCAAGAGATGTCGCGAGCCATTGCAGTTCGAAATGATACTCGCCTGGTGGGCACTTGGCCGCGGTTATGTTGGAGGTCCGACGTAGTTCTTGCGACCCCAAGCGAGGTACCAGGCCAACGAGATCAGCGTGAAACCGACGAAGACCACGGGAGCATAGTTAGCTAGACCGGGGTCGGTCACCGGAACAGTAGTTGGCATGGAGAAAAGAGGTATAACAAGCAACGTCCATGCTAGTTTAGTGTTAGCACAGGAGATACACGGGCAGTGCCCGGGATAGGAGATAACGCACCGACGGAGACAATGTTGCAGACCCAGCCAATTTTACCAAGATAGAAAGAGCCAGTGGCCACCGTCTTGCGACCCTCTATCATGCTAACAACGATGGGCGCCGAGTAGGCGGCTGTGAGCGCAATGACTCCGACACCGGAGAAGGCGTTGAACGCGGCGCTGGAGCCGAAGTAGATGAGGCCGAGCGCGATCTGAATTACCATGCTGAGCATCATGCCGTTCAAAGGCACGTCGAGCTTGGGATGGACAACCTTCCACCATTTAGAGCCGGGAATGGCACCGTCGCGAGAAAATGCATAGATGCAGCGTGACGTAGCCGTGGTGCAGCCAATGCCGCAAATGACACCCAGGACAAGGAGAGGGATCAGCAAGGCAAACGCACCTCCCGAGTTGCCCACGGCACTCTTGACGATGGCTGGGACAGGTTGCGCGAGCAAAATAAGCTCTTGGATGTCGGGGAGGACGAAGACGAGCGGAATGAGGGTGAGCAGCCCAGCCGCTAGGTTGAATAGGATGGTCAAAACCATGGCTTTGGGCACCTGGGTAGCAGGGGCTCGGACCTCCTCGCACATGCTGCGCTCATGGCACATTAGTATCATGCGGGCCAATTTTGTGTCGGGTGATCTAGCAGGAGGGAGGGAGCTTACGAGATGATCATGCCGGTCGAAGAGGTGGCGTAAGCAGCATGCAATAGGCCAACGAAGAAGGACCAGCCGGGCGTCCAACCAGAGTTGACTTCGAAATGACCAAACACATAGCCACCACTATGGCGTCCATTCTTGGCAATGACGAGCACAGTAATCAAGATGGCAACCACACCTACGAAGGTCCAGAAGATGGCAAAGGTCTACAATGACACGGAATTAGTTAGCACATGAAGATTGGACAAGGTCAAGGCAGGAGGACAGGCGAAAGCGAGAGATAGTCGTACATCTAGGATTGGCAGCCATTTGTTACATAGGGAGCACACGAGATTGCAAAGCAACGTGATACCGAGGAAGATCAAGAAGACCTGGTAAGCGGTGCCCGCCAACACATCCTCGCCGTCGGGCGTCTGAAAGACATTGACGCAACCCACCAGGAACAGGGCAGTAGCGAAATTGACGGATAGCGTAATGGTAATGTTGCCGACGGCATACAGCCAACCGCAGATCCAGGCCGCAAGACGACGGTAGCTTTCAGGCGCGAGCATGAAGGACTGGTAGTAGACGCCGCCAGCGGTTGGATAGACGCTCGTGATCTCCCCGAGCGAGGATGCGACACAGATGATGATGAGCGACACGGCGACCCAGCCCCAGATGATGTCGACCGGACCACCGCAGACCAGTGGGTAATAGAGGGTAGTAGCGAGACCGTAAGGGACGGAAGCCAGGACGAAGGACATGAAGGCGACCTGGAAAGTCGATCGCGTGCGCTGCAGCTCAGGCTTGTAACCAAGCGAGGTCAGCAGCTGGTCGGCCGAACCCGCGTCCGTCTCGTGGCCATCGTGTTTGCCGTTGACCATGGCATCGGATTTGGCACTCATCTCGAGTGGACGGCAGTTGGCCTCGGCGCGAGCGTACTATATTATACGTATGCGGGTGCTCAATGGACCAGCAGCTGATAATCAAGAGAGGCCGCGCTGAAAGCGTTTCTAAATAGAAGGCTGGATGTAGATTCCTTCGTTACAACTATAACTCCATGGGGGGTGTCGCGTGCCCACGAAACTAGAGCGGGTGAGGGATGAGCGGCTATTGAAAAGAGAGTAAAAGGTTAGAAAGAGAAGAAAAAAAAAGGATTCAATTGAAGCGAAAGATTAGATTGGGAGAGTAGGTATATGGACAAGATGGCAAGATGGAGAGATAGAGTGAGAGAGGGATCGCCGAGGATCTGAATCCCAGTGACCAGGGTCCAAAGATAAGAACGACGGCCATTTGCCCATCTCAACTCGCACATCTCGAGAAGAGGTTACATACTTACTGTAACGTAGTCGTATTGCACAGGCTTAGTTAGTAATGTATACAGCACTAGACTAACGTTAGCCAGGCACTCTTTCCGAGCTCTTCGTCCCGATTATTGCGTCGGCTCATCTAGTATAGCTCCCGACAAGTTGGGTCGCCCAAGCCGGACAACCAGACCCAGAGTCGAGATGATAAGCCGGGCCACGGGCGTTGGTGAGGGGCCGCAGGGGATGTAGTGTAGTGTACTGCAGACTTACAGTAGGTACTTTGTTCGGTGAGTTTCACCACAAGTCGCCTAGCGTCGTTTTTAACAGACTGTCCAAGTTACCAACGGTAGATAACTAACCCGCGAGCTTCTGCTACGAGGTATGCAGAAGAAGAGATGTATGATATGTTCACGGCCTGCATTTGCATAGGTAGTCCACGTTCTGTAGCCGGGGACGCCGGTGTTGCAATTGTACAAATCGCTTGTATCATCTGCAAGTCATTTGCACACACTTTACAAGGTTGTACCATGGTACACGATCTAGTGCATGCAGTTAGTCTAGATGTGTCACGATTGAAAGGACGTCATTGGAGGCCCCGAGATATACAACGGGGGAAGGCTTAATATGGGGTCAAACAGCGCCGTCTAGCTTATTTGATATAGGTAGATAATCCAGCCAAGAGCTAGGCGCTCATTACGCACGTACTGTAAGTACTGTATCTATTTATCTAGTGTGCCTCGAGAAAGAGGAAGGTCGTGTGATATACATATATCTACGGTACCTATTAAGGTAGATAGTGTAAACGGCCTCGGCGAAATCACTGGATCACGTAAGTATGCGCCTATTCCCTGCCTGCCAGGGACTGGCAACACTGTATACAGTATTTTCATCTTGGTCTCACGACATCATGCGACTATCAAGCCTCTTTATATCCAAGGACAGCAATCTCTCAAAATTCCCCAACTGGACTTTTTTAAATCCCGCGATAACTTTTAACAGCGGGATCCCCATCGTTAGCGAAGGGGGGTATGACGTCGATCAATCCACCATTCTGCAGTAGCGGCGGCCTATGTACGGCGCCTCCGTCTAGCCTCCGCTCGCCGTGTGTCCGCTTTCTCCAATTTGGCTCCACGCAAAACCCGTTTGCTTCTGCTGAGTGTCCCGTCCATGCTACCGTGAGAGAGCCTCCCCCACCAGATAAAACACGTTCTTCAGCCGTGGAAAGGCGGGACGCCGGCGTCTACAAGCGTTCGGCCATCCGTATACATTCGGTCAATGGAGGACGTGTCTACTGTCTGTGTCTACGGGTGCCGATGGAGAATCGTGCTGTTGAAATCGGAACTCGGTCACGGTGAGCGTCGCTATGAGGCGATATAAAATGCACCAAACCCATTCTATAATCTCTTCGCAAAGGGTATCGCCCGATGGTGGCCTATGATACGGTATAAATAAATGTTTCAAGCCGTTGTCTCCACCCAAAAACAACTTCTCAAGCACCCCTTTGCGCATCATACTGTCTAAACAGCTCCTTGAACTCGTCCATTCTCACCACCGCATCATGAAGCCGCGGCCACTCCCTCTCGTCAGGGAGATCTCCCGCAGGCTTTCCGTCCTCCCACCAGTGCGCAAACCGCTCGTATAGTTCGGCGACAACTCTCGCACGGCGCGGCAGCTCCTTCTGCCAGTCCTGCCAGTCCCACTCAATCGGGACCACCTCGTCCGTGGCATGATCGTGCAGCCTGATCTCGACGGGGTCCTTGTACGAGTCCGAGTGCATGTAGGCGCCGTTCGCCGTGACCATGATCTCGCCCTTCTCGCCGTTGATGGTCCAGACGAAACCCGGCGTGCCCTTGAACTGCTGACCAGACCGAAACGTGAAAGACAGCGTGGCGTCCTCCGCGATATCGATGCCCGCCTTCCCTTTCGCCAGCTTGCCGTGCACGGCCAGGAGATCTGGGACGTCGGAGCGGACTTCCCTGTCCGTGGTCACGCCATCCTGATCTCTGACCTTGAGCACTGGGCGCTGGAGCTGCATGCGACTCTGGAAGCCGTCGAACTCGCCCAGCACATCATGCACATAATCGACCGTGTGCGCGTACGCGATGGTGATGTGGTTGCCGCCGACTTTTCTATCGGCGAAGTACGCCACGGACTCGGCGACGCTATCTCTGCGCCCGAGGTTAGCGAAGGTGCGGACATCGCTGCTCAGCACGCGCCCGATGCGTCCGGACTTCAGGACTTCCTTGAGCTTCAGCGCGATGGGCGACACGCGGCCTTGGAGGCCGATAATACTGTGATCGACGCGTTTACCACCCGTCAGGGCGACAGCCGCGTCGTAGTTCTCAGCTAGCGGCCACTCGATGAACACGGCCTTGCCGGCGACAAGCGATGGCGCCGTTGTCAGGACATGGGTGTCGACGCGGGTATTACACACGACGAGATCAACGTTTTTATCCGCAGCCAGGTCCTCAGGACGACCATAGGCTCTGGCGGTAGGTGGTAAGTTGAAGTGTTTCCGTGCGGCTTCCGCGGCCGCGACGCTGGAGTTGAGCAGTGCGACGAGCTCGTAGTGCGACCTGCCCCGTGCCGAGTGGAGGTAGGGCAGGTGGCCCTGCTCGGCCCAGTTGACCTTGGCCGAGGTGGAGAGGCCGATGAGCGCTACGCGGATGGGTGATGCCATTGGCGTCGTAATGCGACGTGAGAATAAACAGACAAGAACGGGATGAATTGTTGAATGGACAGGTGCAACCGAGATTTTGATTCTATGTGCTTGGACATCTTGGTGAATTCCCAAAGCCGCATTTCTATCCCCTCGCTTTATACTTGTTGTTCGCGCCCGTCATATTAGAAATCGAGCGTGATGATTCAGCAGAGGTGAACCAGGCACAGTATTTTCATTAATATGCGCACAGTCAATCTGCTAACAAAGGTAACCTACATGCCCTGTATAATATGATTGCTGTGCACTGTGACCCTTGCCCTTTTAGGAAAATGGTCCCTGAGGCTTTTATTCATCAACCCCAAAGAACAAGTTCGCCAAGCATGCAGTGAAAAACGTTACAGAGGAAAAGTCTAGGTTAGTCTTTTATAGCGATTGTCTCTTAAATACCAACTCAGAATAACATAGAATAGTAAAATACAGCATGTCAGTATTTCTAGGCCGCTTATACCACATAGGTGCCTTTAAAGTTCCCTATTTCATCTATGAATTCATACAAATGTTTCAACACGAGCACTTACAGTGAGATGCTAGGTAGGCAGCCCTGTTAAGGACTTATTTCCCGTAGAAGACCCTATATTTATTTACTATCGTATAGAATTTGGTATCTCTTTTTTGTTCTTTTCAATTTCATTTGTACTTCTCTTTTGTGTTCTAAATCTTCGGCCTTTGTTTTCTATTTTGATACTATTGATCTAATTAAAAGAAATGCTAACACCCACCCAGGTAAATCGAGGCAGAATCAGGAAAGAGGAATCAAAACCTTTCAGGGCTTATCAATACCGCCTCGACCCAATTCTCGCTAGCGCAATCGCAGCAGGAGTGGCATCAATGGATTTCGGAACTGAAGCTGCAATGGTTCTACGCTCAGTCTCAGGCTTATGAAGCTCAGCAGGAGCAGGAGGGGGAGTAGATCCAGCCGGTGGATCTAGAGGGAACGACTCATAAGTAGCCTGAGGAGAAGAGGGAGGGGAAGAAGAAGTGGAAGGCATATCAGTAACACTAGGAGGAGAAGAGGAACCAGCAGTAGCGCCAGTAGTAGAAATATTACTAGGAGTACTACTCTGAGGAGTACTGATAGAAGAAAGAGTACTGATAGAAGAAGGAGTACTGATAGAATAAGTACTGATAGCAGAAGTAGTGGTATTAGTACTAGACGTACTAGTATGATTAAAAGTACCTTGAGCGGTAAAAGAAGTAGTAGCAGTGGAAGCAGAAGAAGAAAGTGCAATACTAGTACCAGCAGAATGAGGAGGAGGAATCTTGGGCTTTTGAGGAGGTGAATTTGATCCAGATTGGTGGGGACACATGGCTAACTGGTTGATTTTAGTTTCAAGAAAACTTTTTGTTCTTTGTTGTTCTTGCCTTTTGTGATGACTGTGATTCTTCTCGGGATGTAAGAGCTTTGTCTGAGAGCTTTGTTGGATCACAAACGAAGAGGACACTGGATTGAATGCCGAAATTCGGTTATATATATTCCCGACTACACCGGCCCATTGTTGAGGACCGGGGGCATTGTTGGTAGAACAGTGACGGATTTCGGAAACAGGACGGGTGTGGCTTCTCCCACCCGGGCGAACGGGGTAACATGAACAAAGAACGTGTTCTGTGGCATGTGTGGGTAGCTTCACGCGGTATGTAACTACGGTTAAGAGGCAGAGTAGGTGAGAGGGGTCAATTGCAAGGACAAGCTATGATATATATGGCTGAAAACTTGAGTAGAATATTTAACAAGTCCTAACAACTCTAGCGACATTTGGTATACTTTGCTTTATGTTGTATCTACATCGCCAAAAAGGAGTATCATAGTGCGTGGGACAAAATAATGTAACACACCTAGTAGTTCCTGCCAGCAACGAAGCACAGCCCCATCCCGTCAACGCCGAGCCGAAGCCTCTGGAGACTGTGAACAACGCATCGCCCAACAACCGGTCACACATCATCACACCTCCGGAGCGCGACACAGGGGCGCCGGCACGTCTGCCCCTTGCATCATGCCACAGCCTCGCAACATACGACACCGCACGGTCACATCCGAGCGTCGGTTCGCGCTTGCCCGTAAGTGGGGGGCAATGGCGAACAGCCCGCGATACCGCCGGATGGGCACGTGGTGAAGTACAAGTCGCCGCTAATGCGTACGCTGCTGACCTCAGACGCGCTACTGTTAACAAAAACAATCACAAGTCTCGAGTTGAGGGGTTCGTGACGTGACGTGCTGCTGAGCTACAGCGTTTCAACACCCCCCAACGATCAGCACTTTCGCGTTGTACTTAAAGCAAGGCATGCATGCTTCTGCAGCGAACGCAACCGTGCGTCTCATATACTACCTGGGTGGTCAAACGAACGGCGGACCCACGGAACCGAAACAGAAATTAGTAGGTACTATCGCCCACGAACCCAGCCTTGTATCCGAGGAGAAGGAGGAGGGAGATCATCGACAAGGGGGCGCTTCAGCCAGCCATACGTCGCCTTGGCGGCGTCGAGGGAGGGTTCATTTACAATTTTGCTATGCCGGCAGTGGGCGGCGGGGAGACGGGGGCATTCGCATTGGTTATTGACTTGTCTCGCTTGAGCAGAATAGATATATGCGACTCGGTCCCGGTTGGATGGATTGGATGAGACGGCCATCCCGCTGGGTTGCGGGCTCGCTACTCCAATTCCTGCACGCTATGACATTGTCAGGGAGTCAGTGTCGCGGAAATACCACCATGGAGGACGACGATGCCAACTCGTCCGAGACGCCATCGCCAACCTCAACCTCGACCTCACGGTCTGAGTACGCTGGGAGCGTGATCCGTTGCGCGTGCAAGAGTGACACGGAAGCCATCGTCGAGGTTGAGGCGACTTCTTTCCCGCAGGTTTACCACGACGCTGCTAGCTTGGTGGACTCTCGTCGACGCGAGCTTGAGGGAGGGTACCCCTGCTATAAAATCCTCGCGGCTAGTTCGGAATTTAGCAAGCAGTCTGCGGTTCATGGATTCGTCATATTCGAATCATATCTCCGTTCGTTCAGAGAGTACCGCGATTCTAAGACTGGGGAGGGAATTGCGCTACCGGCAAATCGCCCACAGGATACGGAACCGGCTTATAGCATTCTGATGGCTGCTATACGTGTTGATCCGGAGTTGCTCGAAGAAGAATTCTTATGTGAGTCCATCCCATAATTGGCAAATCACGCAACTCATTATGAGTAGTCGTCTCCGAGATCTGCATCCACCCCCACGTGCGGGAGAGAGGCAATGGGACGAGACTTATGCGCCACATGGTGGAGATGGCCGATGTACTCGCTGTGAAGATCATCGTGCTCGTGGAAGGCTCAGTCTCCGATGCAGCGCAGCAGTGGACGACAGATGAAGCTGAGGAGGTGGATGCTGTTGAGTTGACAGCACTGAGAGAGCGGGAGCAGAGAACGACTATGCCATTCTACGAAGACAAGCTGGGGTTCAAGAAGAGAGCATATTTCTTCTGGGGTCGCCGAGGTAGTGCTATCCCGAGGATCTTCCACGTGATGCAATACCCAGCACACGAATAGCTGACCGATGAAGGTATATGGTTAACCGTACGATACAAAATGGAGCAGTAAGGGCCGCACTCTTAATATGGGTTAGTTAATTCGAATGGTACGTTTTGAATGGTAATCCTTCTTTGAATGTTTAGACATGCGTTGATGGTGGTCATTCCTCGCAGCACACTGTATCATAGCTCGCAAGCTTACAATGATAGCGAAGTGCTCTCCAATTACTAGTTTTGTTTCCTTCGGATGGCATTTACAGTGATGCCATTCACTTATTTCTCCCAAACCGGACGTCAAACTCCTTTAGCACTCCCATGATACTGGCCGTCTCGACGTCCAGAGCCGTCCGACCAAGCGTATTAGCCGGCTTGGGAACAGCCCTTAGTTTCGGTAACCATGTTTCAAGTTCATCAGTCGCCCGCTCAAAACCGGGGTGACTTGATAAGGTCTGATAAGCATCCGCACACGACAGGCTGACCCCCACAGGCGTATTGAAGGTCTGAGCGGGCGCATTGGCGGACTTGCAGCATCCTGAGCCGCCCGAGCCACCACAGCATCCACCAGACGTACTTCCAGATTCACGGGCGAAAGTGGCCGCGAGACTTCTACAGAAGAGTCCTGACTTAGGGTCTCTAAGGCACTGGGAGCATGTCCCGGGCCCGTTCGCACCGCAGCCGCTTGGCCCGCGTGTGGGTTGAAACGACTTGCGGTTAAGGGAGCTCAGGCTGGGTAGCTTGATGGCTCCTGTTGAAGTGACTTCCATGGGAGGAGGACCCACATCATCCTCTGAGGGAGGGGGTGTCTGAACTTGCTGGCCTATGGGGGGTAGAGTCTGGGCGGCTGCGGCTTCGGCACACATGCAATAACTACTCTCTGTGCAAAAGCCGCACGGCTCCCGCGGAGGTGGAAGTGGTGGCTGCGCCGGGAGCGGAGGTTCCGTGGGAGCAAGGGCTGCAATCGACACCTTCTTCTTGGAGAACATAGCAGTAAAATCGACCTCATTAGGATACGGTTCTGATTTCTGTCGCTTTTCTCCAGGAGCCATGGCGGAGATAGATGAGGGTTTCCGTTTCAGCTCGGTCTCAATAACGGGCGCAGAACTGTTAAGTGCAGCCTCGAGACATTCACACCTTGTGCCGAGGCTGCATTTTCCACATTCGACCGTGGCGCTTGCGAGCACATCATCAACACAGGCACATGCCCCTGTGGAGCTGCAGTTTCCACAGCCAGCGACATCCGGTAGTGATTGTAGGTGGCTCGACGAAGCCGACGAATCCGGAGGGGATATCATTTGGGGTACGGAGAATGCCGTTATTGAATTACGCTGGTTAGAGACATTGTTGGCAAGACTACCCCTGGGGGGTTGGTGTTGGGAGGAGAAGCTCTGCATTCCTCCGTGATGTGACATGAAACTCCCATTTCTCGATGAGATACTGGAGGTTTCGTCTCGCCAGCGACGTCGCAAAGATTCTAGCTCTTTGGCGAGGGCCGCCTGCGCAGCACGTTCGTTTTCTAGTGTCTCCTTGAAAGAATCATTCTGGCTTCTCAGAGATTCGATCTCGGCGTTCAAGCCCTCGATCTGATGATGCAGCTGTTGCTGGATACGTTCATTCTCCTCGCGTTGCTCTTCCAACTCCTCTTCCAACTCGCCGACACGGGCCGCCCTCCGCTCGCGGAATGCCCGCTGGGCGGCTCTGTTCTGGGCCTTGCGTTTCGTAGGCGGCGTATCGGTGGCGGGCTTCCTGCCAGGCTTCGGACGTGGCGGGATTACCCATTCCTTGCTGGTAACGGAGGTCTTGGGAGGCAGCGCGGCCACGTTGGGACCTGCGCTCATAGGCTTGATAGCTAACTGTGGCGTTGAAGAGCATGGCGTAGATGCATTTGACGATGACGAGAAATCCGAGCCAGGGGAGGAGGCCGCCGCCGGGGGCGAGATGGCGAGTTTAGTCGGGTGTGGCCTCGTAACAATTTTGGAGGATGAATTTAGAAGGACAGCAGGGGACGCCATGCTGAAGGTTGAACAACGACAATGATGGCGAGAAGCCCATGCATTTATGTCTCATCCGCTGGCCAGTAACGAATACACTGAATATGCCGTAGGCACCTTGGTGGTTTGTTCGCTATTTTTTGGAAGCTCGAGCCAATGTGATGGGGTCCTTCTTCTCAACGATTCATGCAACGGGCGAAGGCTTGCACCGAGTAGATGAAACATCGACAGATGGAATGGAGAGTCCGATGGCAGGAGAAGAAGAGTACCTAAGTGACAAGCCAAAAGCAGGAATCCGCGGACGGGCGAAGTTGGGCCGTCGAATGATTGATGGGGCCTTGCTGAGGTAGGGTTTGCGTGTTCCCAACGGCCCAAGCCGCAATCTTTGTAGAACGGATGAGGACGGATTTTGAGTCTGAATTAGAGTTTGATCTGAATCGACGGACGACTCGACTGGAAGAAACGAGCACGGGCGTTGATAGATGAAGGTGCAAGAGTTGGCTGTGGTCAATTTTGTATCTCGTCCGGTGTGCGGTGAAGAATTCTCCTGGTGCCGCAATGTGTGTGAGTGTGAGTGTGAGTGCGAGGTCTCAGCCGGGCGAGGCGAGTGCCCAGCAGCGGCCAATCCAACAGTGGAGGGGAAATCGGAGGGAAACGGTGCGGGTGGCCTGAGAGGGTGGGATGTGAGGGATGTGAGGGGATTGGGCGATCAGGATATAGACTGGAGATGGGATGCAGATTGAAAATCACTGATCAGATTGATAAGATTATTTGACGGCGCTCCACCCGAAGAACCTGGGCTTGAACCACTGCTACCCTCGCTGTTACCCACTGTCCCAGGGAGCTGGGTGGGGTTCTGGTGCGACGTGACGGACCGGCGATGACCAATGGCTAGCCCCTGTTGTCGCTGGCGGCTGCTTTCAGTCCACTTCACTTTGCTGGTTCAGTGTTCTCGGCCCGGAGTCGGCTCGAGTGGGCTGATGATGAGAGAATTCTGCGAGAGCTACCTGCCTGCAGTGTACTGTAGAAGGGTCGCGGTTGGTTGGACAATTACCCTTTCCCCGACGTTCTCAGTTGGGTTTGACGTGTGAGCTGTAGTGCGCATCTGGAGGCCCTTTTCTTCGCAAGTGAGAAGGTATGCGAATTACCTATAAGGTAGCATATGACAGTTTCTGCTGTAGACTAGCTCGGGTGAGGGTCGGAAAGCCGAGGGACGTTACCGATTATACCCGGACGCCCACATGCCCACCCACGCCGGTACCGGCCTGCTGAAGCGCCTCGGTGTGTAGAACCCAGCACTGCCAGCTGCCAGCCCGTGTCAGGGTGAGAGCTCTCAAAATGCCATCCCACTTTGCTGGAGCCTAGTCTCCGTCAGAACATCATACCGTACTTGTTGTAACCAGCATCCTTGGCGCCGGACCCAACACGAGCAGCGAGCAACGAGCAACGAACAACAGACAACGGACATTTATTACCGCATCACGAATTACTACGAACGGCCTGGTCCAAGATAGCAAGCCGACACCTCTCTTATACCCGCCATCGTCAACTGCACTCCTCCTTCTGCGGTTTTACATGCCGTTGTAGTAGACACTGTTAATTGACCACGAGGAGGTCGGTTTGGTGCATGCGGTAAACTAACAACGGCTCAGGCCAAGCGGCAAGCTCGCCCAGCTACAGCTATAGAGAGAGAAAACCCACAAGTCACATCATCATCATGGCGCACCCCGCCAACCTCGCCGCCCCAATACCCAGCCGACCGCTCAGCAGCTCGCGGACATTCGAGCTCCCGTCCTCGCCCTCTACCTCAGCCTCTGAAGATGTCGAAGATGACACGCCACTGCCCTTCCCTACCGCCCTGCCACGGTCCGACTTCCTCGCGCCCACCTTCAGCGCAGCCTCGTACCTGTCGTCACTACCACACCGCCACCAGACACTCGAGGATTTGCGGTCGGACCTACGCGAGCGCAGCGCCGCCATCGGCTCTGAGCTTCTCGAGCTGGTGAACGCCAACTACGCGAGCTTTCTAGGGTTAGGCGACGAGCTGCAAGGGGGTGAGGACCGCGTGGAGGACGTGCGGGTGGGCTTGCTCGGATTCCGGCGCGCCGTCGAAGAAGTGCGTTCGCGCGTGCGGGAGCGCGGTGTAGAAGTCGCCAGGCTGACAAGCGAGTTGGGCGAAGTGCGCGGGGAGATCGAGATGGGGCGTAAGATGCTCGAGCTCGATGACCGGATAGCGGCGCTCGAGGGGCGGCTGGCGATCGGGAGCATCGGCGCCGATGATAGCGACGAGAGTGATGAGGAGCATAACGAGGAGGATAACGACGGGGAGATGGTGGGGAGCAGCGCCGCGAAGCTGACACAGCTGGCGGGGGATTACGTGGCCGTGGACGAGCTGGCCGATGAGATCGGGCGGGATGCGCCGTTGGTAAGGCGGATGGAGGAGAGGATGGTGCGGTGTCGCAATACGCTTCTCCTGGATCTCAACGCTGCATTGAAAGAGGCTAGAAAGGCGGGCGTGCCGGGCCGCACGAAACTACTCAGGCTTATGGGAGTATATGCCACGCTAGATGCACAGGCCGAGGCCGTGAAGGCGTTGAAGGGCAGTTGATAACTACGAATAACAGGAGGGAGACGCAAGAAGCAATCTATTACGTTGGCCTGCGTTGGCTTGGTACTCATGCGTACATACGCTTACACATACATACATTATGGCAAGGGACGATAGTTTGGGACTTGCGAATGAGAGATACCCAGACATTTACGAATCATGGATAGGCCTGAGGCCGGGGAAAAGAGAGGAAATATAAAA
Source organism: Xylaria longipes (assembly GCA_025201785.1). Classification (NCBI taxonomy): domain Eukaryota; kingdom Fungi; phylum Ascomycota; class Sordariomycetes; order Xylariales; family Xylariaceae; genus Xylaria; species Xylaria longipes. Next base: position 34,104 of record MU619770.1, read on the forward strand.
AATTGGCTTTCGTATGATACACTCTTATACAGTGCTGTTCTAATATAATAACCCAGGCTATACAACAACCTACAACGAACACAGTAATTATTTACATTTACATAGCCGTGCTCAAGTGCGCAGGCGTAATATTCTCATCAGTCGAGGCAACAGCGCCGTTAAGACTGAACCCGGGGCCGTTGGTGGACGAAAGCACAACCTCGATGAGGTCCTTCTTGACGCGATCCTCGAGGACGGTGATGTTCCCCTTGACGGAACCGACCATGGTCTTGATATTCTCGGAGAGCATCTTGGGCGTGAACTGGATATTGCCGATAGGCATCCTGATGGCACCGATCTTCTCCCTATAATTCTCGGCGCCCACCATGTCGTGCATCATAGTAATGACACTCTTCGTAATGGAGTTCGTCTTGAGAGAGGGCATGAGGCCCTTGGGACCGAGGATACGGCCGAGGTTGGCCTTCTTCAGGGCGGCTTCCGAGTCGATGTGGCAGATGAGGCGGTTGAAGGGCAGCTTGCTCGGGTTGGCACGGATCATCTCGAACAGGGACTCTTCGCCAAAGGCCACGGCGCCGGCGGACCGCGCCTCGTGCATGGCGCCCGACCCTTCCTGGCAGATGACGGCGATGCGCGTGTCGTTCTTCACGGGGTACGGCAGGCGGATGCGGTCGCGCAGCACGGGCCCGTTCTTGATGGTGCGGATCTTGAGGGCGAGCTCGTACGTCGCTTGCGAGGGGGGGCGGCCTACTTCTGCGGCGCGCAGGTATCTGTGTTTATCGTTCTCTCGTCAGTCCCCGTCGTCTCGTCAGGCGGCTCGGAGGTATGTATGGCAGGGGAGGAGAGGAGAGTAGCAGGGCAGAACTCACCTCATGGCATCACACAGCGAGAACCGCTCCTCATTGCTTGGTGCGGCGTATTTGTACTCCTTGAAACGCTGCTGCTTCCGCTTCTTCTTGAGCTTCTCCTTCTCGCGCTCACGGGCCTGCATAGCCCGGGTACCAAGGCTCTTCCATCGCAGCTGGGTTGTTGATGCGGCGGGTGCTAATAATCTGGGTATCGTGGCAGCGGCGGCTGTCGGTCTGATCATGGACGATAGGTTGAGTCGCGCCATTGAGGCCATGCATTGATTTGTCGTGGTCATGGCGGGGTGTGTGTGATGTGTGATGTGTAATATGTGGTGTGTGGTGTGTGCTTGTCGTCGGCGTTCGTGAAGCTCTGATATGTCGGGTCAGGAGCTCAGAGACTGACGGGCTAGACCAGACCAGACCAGGGTCGCGATGAGACTCGGTGGAGCGGCTCAATTGAACTTTTGAAAAATCATGGACACCTGACATCTCAGGCCGCAAGGCTGTTATCTTATCGAAACTGAGTTGTATCTAATCTTAGGTATTATCTTATCGGGCAGTCCTGGAGCTCTCCACCACCCCTCCCCAGTGCCCAGGTGGCAGAGTCACCCCGCCATGATGCATCTCATCCCAATGCTTTTTTTGACCCCGCCACAAATAAACTGAATGGGCTGTTCCAGGTAACCTGTTGTTGACTCACTCATACGACGACGTCGGGCCCAACTACGCTAGGTCAGGTCCAGTCAAGCCGAATATCAGTGCAAGTTGGGACCTTCTTTACTTTTGTAACAATACATTCATTCCATTTCAATCTGAATTGTTTTGATTTCGGCTATCGAAAATGAAGGTCGACGAGCTCGTGGCCATCTCCGAGTCGCTCGGCGGCGACTTCAAGTCCATCGAGCCCCATCTCATCCGCCTCGAGAAGCACTTGACGCTTCGCACTTACCTTTCTGGCTACACATTGAGCGAGTTCGACCACAAGATCTGGGTCGCCATCAAGAGCAACAGGGTGGCCGTGTCATTCGTGCGCAAGGGTTCCTACGCCAATCTTCATCGGTGGTTCGTCTTCGTCGAGCAAGTCCACCCCGAGATCCAGGCCGAGGTCAAGGCTGCCGATTCCGTGCGCAAGGCCAAGGTCCAGGCCGCCAGCCGTGCCGGTGCCAGCTACAACTTGGCACTGCAGGAGACCGACAAGGGCGTCGTCACTCGATTCCTGCCCGAGCCATCGTGAGTTACGCCGGATCACTAACACGTCGTCCAGTCGGGTTGCTGACCGGGTGTCAGGGGTTATCTCCACATAGGACACGCGAAAGCAGCTCTACTAAGCGACTACTTTGCCCACCAGGCGTACGACGGCAAGCTGCGCCTGCGACTCGACGACACAAACCCGAGCAAGGAGAAAGAGGAATTCCAGGATGCCATCATCGAGGATCTCGCCCTGATGGGGGTGAAGCCCGATGTTGTCACCTACACCTCCGACTACTTCGACCATCTATACGAGACCTGCCTGACACTGATCAAGGGCGGCAACGCGTACGCCGACGACACCGACGTCGAGACGATGCGCGACGAGAGAGGAAGGGGCATCGAGTCCAAGAGGAGGAACCGGACCGTCGAGGAGAACTTGGACATCTTCGAGCAGATGAAGAACGGCACCGAGGAGGGCCTGAAGAACTGCATCCGAGCCAAGATCAGCGTCGACAACCCGAACAAGGCCATGCGGGATCCTGTCATCTACCGATGCAACCCCAACGATGCCCACCACCGTACCGGCACCAAGTGGAAGATGTACCCGACCTACGATCTGGCCTGCCCCGTCGTCGACAGTCTCGAGGGCGTGACCCACGCTCTTAGGTCGACTGAGTACACAGACCGAAACCCCCAGTTCCAATGGTTCCTGGACACGCTCAAGCTTCGCCAAGTGTACATGTGGGACTTCTCCCGCATGAATTTCATCCGAACCTTCCTCTCCAAACGGAAACTCGCCAAGCTGGTCGACAACGGCAAGGTCTGGGGCTGGGACGACCCCCGCATGCCCACTATCCGCGGTGTTAGGAGACGTGGCATGACGATTCCCGCGCTGCGTGACTTTATCCTCAAGCAGGGTCCGTCGCGCAACGTAGTGACGATGGATTGGACCAGTTTCTGGGCTGCCAACAAGAAGGAAATCGACCCCGTTGCGCCTAGACACACCGCCATCCTAAAGAAGGATAGCGTCAAGATCAACGTCACAGGCGAGGGCGCGCCTACGGAGCCCCGAACCGAGGACAAGCCGCTGCACCCCAAGAACCCAGCCGTAGGCACCAAGAAGGTGGCCTTCAGCAAGGAAATCCTCCTCGACCAAGAGGACGGCCAGAGCTTCAACGATGGCGAGGAGATCACCCTGATGCAGTGGGGCAACGCATATGTGCGGGACAAGGCTGGCAGCGACCCAATCACGAGCCTCACCTGTGAGCTGCACCTGCAGGGCGACGTGCGCACCACCAGCAAGAAGGTGACCTGGCTTTCGACGCAGGGCCAGAAGTTGATCGACGCAGAGCTCTGGGACTTCGACTACCTGATCACGAAGGACAAGCTCGAGGAGGACGACGATCTGGACGCCTTCCTAAACCCCACCACCGCCAAGATGGAGGAGGCCTTCTGCGACGAGGGGGTCGCGAGCCTCAAGAAGGACGACATCATCCAACTCGAGAGACGGGGCTATTACCGGGTCGACAAGGCGTATGGCGATGGTGAGGAGCGGAAGATTGTGCTGTTCTACATCCCTACGGGCAAGAACAAATAAATGATACCTTTCTTACCTGCGTAATGAATGTAAAGATACATAGTTAAGGTAGATAAGAAACAAAAGAAAGGAAGAAATTGGGAAATGGGCTCTTAGATAGCCAGTGCCTACAAGTCAGCCATTGTTCCATCATTTCATTCCACGTTGTGTTTCAGTGCTTTATTTTACAACCATATTCCATAACTATACGGTATCTCTGTGTTCTATCTCTGTGTTCCCCCTTGTATCTCATCACCATCTCATCTCTATTTCCATTTCTATATAAACTACATACCACCATATCCTTAACACGGAGTAAATAAAGATCAATATAGTTTAGATGGCAATCTAAGCATGAACGCCAGCACCAACTACCAACAACATTAAAGCATTAATGCCAAGTACCCCATGTAGGTTTGGCAGTTTAGGTACGCATGAATATGCTATGCTATGCTATGCTATGCAACGCACAGCCTAGACTTGGAACAACCAACCTTGTCCTAGACACCGCGCAATTGATCCCAGACGACAACCCAGGTAGACAGACAGACAGACAACAACCTTGCCCCAAGCAATCCTGAACTAGAGTAAAGCAAGGCAAGCGAACCACCCACCCGCACCAGTGGCACTCGCATGACATAATAGACAGCTGTCGTACCTGCGCAAGTGAGTGAGTGAGTGAGTGAGCAAGCAAGCAAGCAAGTCGGTGCCTTAGTTGGGCTCGGTAAGGGTACACAGTTAGTTGCTGGGGTGTGTAAGGTAAGGTAGGTAAGGTAAGTTACATTCATGTATGTAACTATCTTCTCTCAGTTGGGTACCTATCTAAGGGAGGTGTTCTCATCAACGTAGGGCTCTACCGACCGACCGCCCGAAACTATACCCAATACGACTATCCATAGACCGACTAGGAGATAGTTAGGTGATGTAGGTTAGGTAAGATACGTGTGTACGTAGCAGCTGTGAAACGAACTTTGGGTACGTGGTTCTTGAATGCTGGGTTTACATGACTAGTCTAGACTAGATATCAAAGTAGGCATACTAGAGCGAATAGAACTAACTATTCTGAGACCGACTAGGAGACAGCTAGCGAGCTTTCGAATATGCATTTTTGTTCATTTGGCATCCCATGACCAGTTTACCATCGCTGGATTTGTTCCGCATCCATCCTCTGCTATTTATCCCCAGCCCAATAAAATTGTGGTTGTTTCGACGTGTCAGTCAACCACGGGCCCGCCCAACCCGCGCTGTTTTTTCTCCAGCGCCGTCCTATCACGATGTTGTTAGCTTACGGCTTATTTGGCCTTATCCATACTGATTGGATTGAACGAGAATGGAATCAAGTAGGATAGAATAGGTAAGTACATCCAGCTCGTCGTGAGAGCATCGTTCCCACTCGGCGATTACGGGGCCGTCGCACATACCCTTGTCGTGGGGTGTGGATAGATAGATGAGGGCATGTGAAAATAGATAGGTATCACGGAGACGGGAGACGATCGATCCACCGGGAATGTTGTGGATGTTGGGGTTGTCGCGCGAACCACGACCGAGATATCTAGATATCGGGATCATGCCTCGAGACTAAACTAGTGCGGATCTGGCCGTGCCCAACTCGTAGTCTATTGGGGAGCTTGTTTGTGGGATATTCTGGTATGGGGTATCAGTAGAGTGGTGAGTCGTGATCTTCTGAACTGAAACTAGACCAGATTTCTAGGCCATTAACGGCTAGCGTTCGTCGATACTAGGTAGAGTCTCAGCATTAGAATACCTAGTCGTAGATTTAACTATTGAGGTCCAATGGCCGAATTAAGAAGTGTGGCGGTAAGCGAGAAGCGAGAAGCTAGTTACACAAGAAAACCCCGGCGGGATGACGGAGACTATTCCGGTTGAGCACATGTCGTGTTCCTCGTGTATCCAGCCTTAGCTGTCAATGGATTGTGCTGACAGATATTTGCTGTTGTAAGAATAGTAGGGCAAAGCTGCCTACAAGACAACAGAAGGACCACTCCCTATACGATTGACAGAGGACCAATCTGCTACACGTTTGTCTACATGTCAAGTATTGGGCCTAGAAGAACCGACGACACGGAGACTCCACCAGCGACTGAAACATTGACGCTGGGGACATGCTGCTGGGACGCTTTTGCTGGGACTACTTACAGGTGACGTGCAGGGTTGAGAGATTGGTACAAGGCTGAAAAGGGAGATTTCGGAAGTAGATGGGACAACGACCACGAGGGTTCTCGGGACAGGCGAGCGGGCAGCCGTGGGCGGCGGACAGACGCGGATTGGCCAGGCCGGGGAGGTGGCAAGGTTCGGTTGGCCTTCCCTTCACCTTCACCTTACCCTCTGCAACGCCATGCTGTTCATCCGATGCCTCGTCGTCATGTCGGCGCATAAGCATCCACTGCAGCGGCGGGCCCAATGGACGGGCATAAAGGGGAAAAGGTACGGGAAATGCGCGACAGGGCGCCTGAATTCCCAGCCAACCGTAGACGAGCGAGCGAGCGAGCAGAAGCGGGCGTTGGATCGGGCTACCTAGCTTGCAGCGGCTTGCCTTGCGAGCTTTACAGTACAGGCTACAGGCTACAGGCTACAGGCTTGCAGGTGGCCATTTCGATGCGTTGGCAAAGGGGAAGGGGAAGGGGAAAGGAAAAAAAAGGGACTAAAAAAGAGGAGCTGGCCGTCGAGGGTTTGGCGCGTGGGCGACGTGGATTGGGTGGATTGGACGGCTTGATCCAGGAGTCAGGCTCCTCTTTTCACGACGTCGGCTCTCGTTTGCCAGCGGAAACGAGGAGGAAGAGATTCGATGATAATAATAAACAACGATTATTACTGACTAGACTAGGTACAATTAGCAATCAGGGTTATATGATCCTTTCCATTCGCCCATTCAGGAGTCTTGTAAGTTGTAGGTTTACGCGAAATGGCGGAGGGAGACCAGAACAGACGGACAGACAGTCAGTTAGTTAGTCAGTTAGTCAGATGAGAGCCGGAGATAGTATAGTAATACTAGGTATGGCGATATGCACGATGCAAGGCCAGCTCAGCAAGCAGCTGGCCGCCTCTTCACAATTGTCACGCTCACGCCTCGTCAGAAAATATCTGGCGGTGGGCGGTCGACAAACAAGCCAAGCAATGATAAAAAAATAAAAAAAAGACGAAAACAAAGGTCATATCTCCGTCTCATATGTGTGTGTATGATGATGCGGACGACGATGACAAGGCGGAGGACGATAAACAGCAGAAAAGCGGTGGAAGCTATGTTGCCGGTACTTACTTACTTACTTACACCCCTCTGCTTGGTACTATTGACCAGCTCATCACTCACCATCGTATCACTCGCGCACAAAAACACACACACACTCACACACATACACACGCTCCCCAGTCGGTCAGTCACCTACTTGCTAGCCCCGTAGTACGTTCACAGTTGCGCGCCCCAGTAGGCACATAAATAGGCGCGTATGTAGACAGGTTCAGACATGGACGTAGGGAAGAGAAATGGCCAGAGAGGACGAGCCGGTCTCACGTTGAGAGATAGATGGGATGGAATGGAGATGCTGCTGTTAATATGTTCCTCGATGCTGTGGTCGTCTACGTGGATGGGCAGATCGGTCGAGGGGTTCCATCTGGCATCGAGGTGGTAGTCGCAGGTAGCGGCAGGTACTGCAGAAGTAGATGGCGGCCACAGCAACCGCCCCGGGCGACGGGGTCGGTACCGGGGGGCCCTGGCATGCGACATGGCAAGCACCCACGGAGCACGGCATTTCGTGGCACTTGCCGCCCTTGTACAGGCACATACATGTATGTACAGTACAGACACCTGCACAGACACAGACACCTGTAGCCACCCTTACTTAGCTTAGCCCCTACCTACCCTCCTTCGCAGGAAAGAGCAGGCGGCACACAGAACGAATAACGAATGCACCGTATCCTACAGTGGACTCTCTGGTGGATCGGCACCGCGGACGGGTCATTGATTCGCGTAGATTCGTGGCGAGCCAGCCCGTCGCTCTCCAACCCCTCCATCTGCCCTCCAGCCCAGATCCAACCCCTTCAACCCCCTCGCAGCCAGGCAATGCCCAGATAGGCAGTGAGGTACGGTACGGTACCGCCCAGAAGTCCACTACATGCTGATGGTGGTAGAGATACAACCTAACTACTACCCGGCCCAACCTGGCACCCATGCGTGCCGGCGCCCATGCTCCACGCTCCACGCTCCATGCTCCACGCCTGCAGCACACCAGCGCACGAACGACAGCGAACGACAGCGAACGACGGCGCCGGCGCCCAACATCCACGGCTGTGCGACCCGCCTGGACATGGCAACCCATGGCAACCCATCTCGACGCAACATCCCCGTCGTCTGCGCTGTGCCCCTCGCTGATTGGCCCCGCCGCATCTGCTGGCCACGACAGGGGGGAGTGGCTTATCCGCAGCCATCCATCACATCAGTCCAGGTACATGACGCTAGAGACAGACAGCCAGCATACCGACAACCATCTACTTACTTACTTACTTACTTATACGCACACTTATTAGATAGACTATACTCTGGATCAGCTATTGTACAGCTGGCCAGCAGCCAGTAGTGCCGATTACTGATCTGGCCTCTGTTACTGTTTCTGTTTCTGTTTCTTCTTCTACTTCTTCTTCTTTTCTAGACTAGTTCGTGCTGCTCTCTTTTCTCTCCCGATTCCCATATTTCCGGTTTCCTACACTCACTCTCTGGACCCCTTCGAGATCGCAGTTGGGGAGGAGCCACAACCGTGCGCTGAACCAACATAGAGCAGCAGCACCGAAGAAAGGTGACGGGATCGCTCACCACCTCTACCATCCATCCACCCACACACACACCCAGTCCCCAAATCGCATACCTTGCTACCTTACCAGAACCCTACCTTACTATACGCATTTCTGCCCGAGTCCCGACGCCCGCTGCCCGCCGCCCGCCGCTGAAATGAGCTAAAACAGCCACCCCGCCTTGACTGGCTTCCCTCGACCATCGTCCTGGCCGCCCTATCTATATCGTATTCTATTATCCACTTGTCTACACCACCTCTGACAGCCAGCCAGTCCGGCCTGCCAGGGTAGCTTGAAGAGCTAAAACTAGCCTAAGCTATCTCCACCCCGCGCGCGAGCCTCGACTGTCACGACAACTGGTCTCGAGCTGATATATAGCGAGACTCGTGTCTTTCTGCTTCCCCCCTGCTCCCTTCCGAGGCGGAGAGTCCTCTGGCCCCCCGTACGTGCGAACCGAGCATTACTGGAAACCCTGAGCGGTCGCGACGCTCTTTCGCAACGCTGGCTTGCGCCTGGTAGCTCTCTTGCGGGTGCTGCTGCTGTAGACGCCCACTTGCCGCCAGCCAACTCTTCTTTCTTATGGACTCACGATGATCTCCATGCAGCGCTCACTCTCGTCCCCGGTCTGCGTGCATCCAGCCCCTCGTGAGTGATCCCGCGCGACGTACCGGCACTTGTGCCTTGTGATCGTGGTTGCTGATTTGTCCATGCGCTGCGCTCTAGCTGTGTCGCCGACCGCATCCAACCCATCCCGACCGCCAAGCCCCTCTCCCGATGCACTCATCGTTACGTCGCAACCACGCCGACATCGATCACGAAGCCCCGTGCATTCTGCCCCGCCTCCCGAGTCCACTGATTCAACCACAGTCTTACACAACGACGACACCTCTCACGACGAGATCAAACAGGATGCCGGCACGAGTGTGCCCTTGAAACCTCTTGTGGCTCAGGCTTCAACCCAACCAAGCACTAGTTCGGGCCATGACCGGGCGGTCGTTTCGTCGTCAAGTACGCCACACTCGGCACTCAAGGATGCGCTCAAGGACACTCTCAAGGATACTCGCCAAGATGATGATGGACCTTCTCGCAAGCTGCCACAGCCACTTCTGGCCGACGTATCCCAATATACCGCCAATTACGTAACCGTTGAGGATGAGGGGACTACCCTCCAAGAGCTGGCCCATTTAGTCCGACTCTCTAAGTACCAAGAGCGCAAGCGCGCCACTACGCGCATACGTCTCCAGAGGAACCTCATCTCAACCGCCCTATCGGCACGCCTCACCCGCTGCGGCGAAACCACGCAACGGAATCTGGCCGATCTTTTTCGATCCGGAGATACCCACATGTTTGCCAAGGTATATGATGCCATCCAGGATGTCCGTAATAGTTGCGACGCCACCCGTCGCTATGCCCTTTTGGAGCCAGACATGGAACCCCTCCAGTCGGCTGGCATGGCCTCTTCGGAGACCTTGGATCATCCGCCCAGTGTCGCCGGGAGTATCAGTGGTAGCCCTGTCACTCCTTTCCTCGCTGACGTCGACGCCACATCCAGGGAGACGATCCTCCATTTTCTAGCCCAGCTACGGACGAATCCCGACTATCTAGCTTCTCGGTTATGTGCCCTAAGCGTGGCCGAGCTCCAGGCTCTTACTGTATTTCATGTTGGATTAGATCCTATAGAATCCGTTCTACCCTTTGGTAACACGCAATCTAGCGGGCGTGGAAGTACCAGCACCGCGAATAAGAGCTCTGCTAGTGCTGTTGAGCGGCTCCTATCGTTTCAGCGCCACGACCCTTTATCTGCACTGATCTATACTTGTTTCGCCAATTCGGCCGGTCCAGACAGTGCTGAGGACAGGAGAAGAACACAGGTATGGTCAACCGCCTGCGCCCGTCTGATTCAAGCTGCCCCCGTCGAGTATGAAAATGTCCTTGTGGCTATAGTCAACGCTTGGTCCGCTATGCGCGATTGGTCCGGACGTTCCAGTATGGAATGGTTTATCATGAAAGTTTTGAAAGACGGTGCGTTTCTCCTGGATAGGGCCGACGACCCCCAAGGCAATAGATTCCACGATATTGGAGATTGGACCACGAAAGATACCATCAGGATTGAGGAATTCTATGACCAAGTCCTAGATGAACTATTCGATCTCCTTGATGACGAAGATGGCACGGGTATTCCCGAAGGCGTCTTGGAACTAGGAAATGAAATCTTACGCCATTTGCAGAACATTGCCCCCTCCAAGGTGGACTCTACGAGGCATTGGTTTGTATACAAATGGATATTTTCCAACTGGTTGACGGCTGTTCTCATCCACCCCGAGAACTTCGGCATGATGGCCGAATACAACATCACCGAGTATGGCTGTCAGAGAATACTCAAGAACGTTGCTCTCAAGGCCCGGGACTTGGTCAATGATATGCTAGTACCCCATCACTTGGGACAACCGGTGTCCACGCCCTTGAAGATCAAGAAACACATTGAGAATCTCGTAGGTCGATTCAAGCCGTCGAGGACCCAGAAAACCGCGAGGCTACTTCCAGCTAGATCCGTTACCTCTTTGCGAGAAACCGCCGAGGTCCATCCTTACCTTGTTGTCAGTCCAGCTGATCTTCTTACCTTGGTCAATGCCCTGTTTCCAGAACGGCGCCCTCAATCAGCCCACTCAAGTGGTGCTCGATCTGCCGCACCATCAATCTCTGGGTTCTCAGCTATCTCCCAGCCCATTTCCGTAGCAGCATCGAGGCGAGACATGGATACGTCGTCTGTCTTCGGCATGAGTGTCTCGCCGGTACGCAGCGAGACAACATCATACGAACCCCTAATCGATCGAACATTGGGTACGCCCCAACGATATTCCCCTCCTTTCTCGGATGCGCCCTCGCGACCTCCGGATAGCTACGAAGAAGACGGTCAAAAACTCCGCTTGGCTATGCGTGAAATGACCCAGGTTCTCGGCGTCGACGTCGTAGCAGGCTCATGTCACCCATGTGCCGAGAGGTGGGCCGTTCTGTTCGTCTCTGCGGATGGAGAGAGGCTCTCCTTGCAGATGACTTATGATCCTGATGACGATGATGACGAAGATTCTTCCGCGGCTAGTGAAGATGACGAACCAGAGGAGAAATCCGAACTTAGCAAAGACTACCACCAACTACGCGATTCTATTTTAAGACTCGTGGAAGACTTTGAGATACCACGGAGTCTGGAGGGCGGTGACGCACATACTACGTTCAGCAATCGAGCCTCTAGGCTAAAAAAATATCGGTCCAAGAATAGGATCATCACGCCGGAGAAGAATATGAATAGCCGAAACCCCTATCGTAAACGTGATGATACGACCACCCAGGGGAGTTATTCGGTTTTGATTGCCATGTTATCGGCTGCGTCGTCGCAATCACGAATTCAGTCGGACTTTGTGTCTGCGCATATGTACTGGAAAACTCTTCAGCAGCTGAATGCACTGGTCTCACCTTCGCTTCGGAAAAACGGATTCGCGTCTTTGCTAAATATCTTCTCACGCGGTCCCCGGGATTCACTGCATCACTCTGCGTCGGCGATTGAAGAGTACGATGCCTGGCTTATTTGGCTCAAGCAAAGTCAGGAAAGGCATGAAGGACTGATCGACACTATGATGACTCGCCTGAAGGCTCTCCGGGACAAGATGTGGTACGTGACTGAGGTCCGTAACTCGGAAGTCTACGTCCACGCCCGCACTCTCTGCAGTGCCCTGAAGATTATGGGCGTACCCCGAATGCCGGGTTCATTCCAGGAGAGCCGTGCCCAGCTGGCGCGTAATCCCACGTTGAATTTTATTCACAAGGCGGAGTCACAGATGCTCGGACTCCTTGCTGCTCGGGAGGACCAAGGTGGCCCTAACAAACTCACCGATGACCAAATAGAGAAAACGAACAAGTGGCTCCAGCAGTCGCACATCAGAAATGTGTGTGTAGGCGAAGAACGAATCCACCGCCTGTGTTGCGAAATCGACAACTGCGTGGGCAGATTGGTCGGCGACAGTGTCACTGCAAATCCTGTTCTCTGGGCGAGTGCATTATACGTGCGCGATCGGAAAACATTCGATGGTCCTCCTCGTCGCGGTCGGGATCGCGAGAGCAACTATGGAGCTGATGATGCCATGAGTGTCATCAGCAGTGAGTATAATCGAAGGTGGACGCCGGCTGCCAACCGCCCTAGCTCGGTATTGCGCGGCATGTCCATGAACAACAGAAGTCAAATTTCTATCGACTCAGGCCGTCATAGTTGGTCTCGAGCGAGTACAGCCGCGTTAGACATGTCAGATGCCCGTGATTATCATTATGGACATTCGTCGCCATCAATTGATTCCGCCACAACTTTCTTCTCCCCCTTCACTTCGACAATGTCGGCCAGCAGTTCAGCTACGTCTCGGGCTCAATCTCCTACTGGCAGCCGGGGCGGCCTACCAGGCTTGTTTTCGCATCCGTACCAGCAATCAATACCTTCGACGGCCTCACTAACGCAACCTGACACAACCGCATCGTCTACCGAGACTATCCAGCAACAGCGCCTTTCGGAAGAAAAGCACCGCTTCTTATCTGATCTCCGTCAGACTCTATTCAGTCTTCTGATATCCGACCTGGGAAATTTCCTCTATGCTTATGGTTCGGAAACAGATATCTGGTTTAGTGAGTTAGGCCAAGAGTGCCTAGATCTTCGCTCCGCCGAAGATGAAGTTGCGCCGCGGGCTTCGGCCGATCAAGATGCAAATACCGGTCACTCAAAACAGCGGGTACTGGAGAAGAAAAAGAGCTCGATCAATTTACGTGAAGTTGGAGATTCTCAGATCAGCCAGGGTTTGCATAGACGCGATAGCCCGTCCTCACGAAATTACGGCAACTCGGCAGTCAATGAAAAGGCCTCCACAAATGTGCCTTCGGCGTTAAAGGATACTAACGCATTCCCATACAAGAAGGCTTACCGACGGCTATTAAGAATGTTTTCTATTCATCCCAATCCCTACGCTAAACTCAACATCTTGTATGAGCTAGAGCAGCTCATCAGTGCTTCTCTCTCTTCGTGTAATCGTCGCTCACGCCTGACGCCACGAAATCAAGCCACCCCAAACGACGATCAGGGCGGCTCCAGCAAGCAAGAGCAAACCGACAAAGAACGTCGGTCTACCGCCCATCATGGATCTTCGGCATCGGGTCTAGCCATACGGAGCACGTCGGACGTTGAAACACGCTCGAATGCTCCCATCAATAAAGGACATCAAGAGGCACTTCGCACAGTTCTCCAGTCGCTACTTCGGGATATGGAAATTCGTCCCAAGACTTTATTCCGCGACTTACAGTTTATCAGCGCGTTCGTGCCTTCTTCTGTCCTCGATCTCGATCGAAATGATGCGTATTTTGATACGGTAGTGGCAGCCATGTCGCTCAAACGTGAGATCGTTTCCACCATGGTTGAAGTGGCAGATGGCATAGTAGCGGCCTCCCGCAAGTCCAACAATAACTACAACGTGAGCAGCATGCCGGACCCGCTGTTCCCAAAGAGCTCACTACACGATGCTGCCAGGATGTTGACAATTGCGGCCAAGGAGGGTGACCCGACAGCGCAACGTGAACTTGGTCTTCTCCAGCTCTCCAACCCCGAGCTTGTGGCCCGAACCACCCTACCACTGTCTAAGCCACGCGACGTCTTTAAGCAACCTGCCATGGAAACTTCGAGTATCCGCCCCGGGAGCAGCACGCGGCATCAGGGGGATCGCTCCAGACCTGGCCTAGGTTCCTCGATGCCAGGTCTCGCGGGCAGCTCGGACCCTAGCATCAATAGCGATGTTCGAAGTGACCCAGCACTTATGTGTGTCGCCTTGCACTGGATGGAGACGGCACAGAAGGGGGGTGATGAGCTTGCTAAGAATTTTATGAGCCAGAGCAGAGAGATTTGAACGATGGGGTCCAGGGTAATAATTATTGAAATTGACCCTGCCATCTAACTCCGCCCGTCCATGATATATCCGTTCATATGCGCCTGTCGGGAACTGCTTTGCATATCTAAAGTACAGGATACACGGTACAGGAACTTCATATGGATGGCGGTATGGTATGGATTCCTGTTTGGCGATTTCATAATTGCTCGTTTTCCCCGGATACCCTATATAGTTGTTTTTTCTTCTCTTCACTTTTGATTACTGTATTTGATTTTAGTCATTACCTTTTTTGTTATCTGCCAATCTTATCTAGGTATTTACCTATTTTTACGTTACCTACCTACCTATATAACCTCAGCTATTATGCTCGCTTACCTTGCCTATGGCAGCTTACTTACGTTATCCCATCTTACCTACGTTTTATGTACCTACTACATGGGTATTGGTTTGTACGAGTGTGGGTAGGTTGGGCGACTACCGTAGAATGATTATTATCACTCGGAAATGGATGTTCCAACGTATCAAGGTTTGGTATACACACGGGGATAGATGGTACGCATATGGAATGATACACGCTTGGGTAATGCTGGATTGGCACACAGGTGGTATACGCCTGAATGGGTTGTACACACTAGATCGTGTGCACTAGATGAATTGACTGAATGGATATTTCAAAGTTATTGCTACGTTTTCCATTGGGTGATGATGTTTTCATCTGCGCATGAAAGTTGATACTCACCTGGCATTGCCTATCACCTCGTGTTTATAAATCAGGACCGTTCTAGTCAGAGAGACAAAGTATTAGATAGGTAAGTGTAAATTTAACTCATCTTGAAGTTTAAGCTATAAGGTCGTTGCGTTTGTAGCTCCACTTCCGATTGTGTAGGGTAAGTACTTAAGGTACATATGTAGCCTTATATGATACTGCCTACTCTTCGGAACAGAGAACGCAGAACGTATGGTGTATATACACGGACAAGGTAAGCAGGGGTATAATAAGGCTACTTCAAGACTACATCTCGAAGTAAAGAATGCAGAACGTTCAATATAGCATGTATACCTAGGTAGTGTATATGACGGACAAGCGAATGGCGGTGCTTAACCTTCAAGGTTGGACTCTTCGCGCACCATATGAATGAATATTGATTATTATTCATACATTCCGCTAGAGTTTACCGCCTAACAAGATCTCAACAGAGCTCCCAGGTACAGGGACTAAAGGTAGGGAGATACTTACTGACATATCCATGGTGACAATATTGTCTTACCTACCTAGTTCAATCTAGCAAGATGAAGATGTTAAGCAATCGGGGGTACTGTAGTTGATGCTTTTAGAAAAGACATATGTTAGTTAACGTACGGGTTAACACGCAAGCCCCCCGGGTTTTCACTCTCGTTACCTCTTCACTTACTAGGTAATCTCACAGCTTGTCCGTCTTTAGTATTGAAGTAGCCTTATAAGACACCAGTTGCCCGTGTCCCTACCCAATTCTATTCTTGATACGATCTAACCGGTCTCTTCTTCTATTTTATCAAGTATTGTCTAATTCTACCTTTATCTCATCTGGATTTGATGGGTTTATCTTCAAATCTTTCAAATCTAACTGTTACTACCCCTGTTCGTTACTAACACCAGACAGAGTTTTGATACTGTATACTGTACGTACGCGCGTACGACGAAATTGAAGTAAGGGGTGAATACGAGCGGTATACCCACTTATATAGGCACGCTTGTAACGCCGACTCAACTCGAGAATAAATGGTTTCCCAAATTTCTTCTGGTTCAGAAGTATGTATGTATAAGACGTAAATTTCTATGCATCTATGTACGTGCGAGAAGCGGGTATCACAAATCAATCAGTCAACCATTAATCGATCTTCCCACCGCCGTCCTCAGGACGCCTCCCGTTCGTATCCTTCGTGTCATCTTCGTCCATAGCGACGACTGTCATATCCGAGCGCACGCGGAACCGTCTGCCGCGCCAATTGACGCCGGTGCCGAGGAAGACGGCCCAGGTCCATATAGGCAGGGCGAGGATCTCACGGCCGAGCCAGGCAAGCAGCCACTGGCCGAAGGGCCGCTTCTCAGCGCCGCCGCGGCTCGCGCCCCGCGCGAACGAGGGCGTATTCTCGTCGACGGAGATGCTCAGTCCGGCGTGGAGTCTCTTGGACACGGCCCTGTCGACGAGCATCCAGAGCGTGACGCTCAGAACCCAGAGGCGGAAGAGGGTGGTCCAGGTCTGGGGGATGCCGAAGGTCTCGTGGACCCATGGGACGGTCGTGAGGCCGAAGGAGAGGTAGAAGCAGCAGACCAGACTTTCGACACCATGCTCGACTAGCGTCGCCGATAGGACTGTCCACTTCCTCGCGCGGAGCCACCGTACCCTGCGTGCGACGTAGGCGCGGACGGACATGCCGGCCATGGGCTGGATGGCGAGGTCGCCGTAGAGGAGGCCGTGATTTGCGAAGCCGGGGATGCGGGTGCGCCACAGGAGGTCGCCGATGACGTGGTCCTCGCACATGTACGAGGAGAAGTGGTCGATGCCGGTGGGCAGGGCGGGACTAGCAGCGAGGATGGGGTTGCGCTCGGGGTCGGTGGCGGTGTCGAGGTGCGACTTGCGGAACATGTTGCTCTTGCCGACAACGCAGGGCGCGATGCCGACCGTGTTGATGGCGCAGTAGAACTTGGCGTGGGTGGTGGCCATGAACATCTCCTCCAGCCGGCCGCCGCCGTGGGCCCAGGACCGTGAGAGGACCGACGAAGGGACACCCACGTCGCCGGTGCCGGTGCCGCCCGTTACCGAGGCGTTGGACAGCAGGGCCTGGCCCTCGGTGCCGACGTGGCTCATGGACGTGACCGTGTCCACGACGAGGGGCAGCTGGTGGACGAACTTGAAGGGCGTCGTGCGTCTGCCGTCGGGCTGGAAGCCGCACAGTTTGTCGACCATGCGGCCGGCGACGTCCTTGGCGATCCAGATGTTGCAGTCGAGGGGCCACACGACATCTCCCTTAGCCTCCCTAAACGCTCTACTCACGTTGCGGATCTTGGGGTTCGGGCCGATGTTGTTGGCGTCGCCAGTCAGATACGGATCCTCGGCCTCGACGAAGACACGGGTGTCGAAGTCGGGAAAGTCGGCAACGAGCTGGCGGAGGATGGGATAGGCAGGGTCCTGTTTCGACTCGACGCAGAAGTAGATGGTCAGCTTGTCGCGCGGGTACGTCTGGTAGAAGACGGAGGCGAGGCACTCGTAGAGGGCGGGCTCGAGGCCCTTGGCAGGTCGGATGATGGTGACATGGGGGACGTCTTGCTTGGGGAGGGTCGGAGAGACGGGCGTCTTGGGTATCGACGAGTAATGTCGAAAGCTGTTGGCGTAGAGCGGCAAGGGTTGTCAGAATGGAATGCTGTGCTGTACGATAGATAGAGCGCGCGGGAGCATGGATACTTACAGCCTATAAGTACCCAAGCCTTGGACGACGAGGACGAAACAGCCCCAGAACAGGCCAACACAGGCCAACAGGTAGATTATGGTGTGCATTGGGAGAGCATGGTGTGCGGTAGATTACCTACTAAGTAAATAGCTACAGTGTAGGTAGAGGGTGATGAATCCGGATGCGCTGGGTTGAAGGATAAGTGTAGTAGGTAGGTAGGTAACTCCGTAGGTGTTCGGGCTATTCTGAATCTGCCCTAGTGGAATATAGGTAATTGCTGTGAGACACCGAGAGAAAGCTTGTCCGGGTAAGGTAAGACAGGTAAGAGGTCAGAGAAATGTTATGAAAGAAACTCGATGTAGCACATCGTCATTTTTTATTTTCTTTCAAGCTCTAATTGACCCAACGCATCGACAAACTGGCGCCGCCGTTTTTCGCGGTCGATAACGACAATCGGTCAGTGACCCACATCTAGACCGGTGAAGCTGCGAAATGCGGGCAGTCATTATTCAGCGTCTAGACGGGATGATTAAGATTAAGATTAAAAAGAAATAAGTAATATTGGAAGCGTTGTGTCTAGCGCAAAGGCCGGGCATATCCAAAGGAACGGCTTTGGAGAATCAGGTGTTGAGCCAGCTTCACACTGTCCACAATGTAAGCCTGAACAGGCCTGAACCTTGATTGGTGGAAGCGAGGTGATAGTTACCTTGAATGCAATTATACGGTACGAAACAACCCCACCATCCATTGAGGAGAGAGTAGGCCCGAACACCGAAGATTCCCCACCCGAAAAGGCTGATAAGCTGCAGCTAAAGGTTCTTTCGCAGCTCCCAGTCTCCATCTCAATCTCCTCCATCTTCAACAAAACTTTTCATATCTTGCTTGGCTCGAGCAGAACATGTCGCATTCCTCATTTTGAAAATATGTGAGCGCTGTGCTATTTGCCTGCCACCACCAGGCCGCATTATTCTTACGCTCCTTTTTGTTAGTAATGATACTGGCCGAGAATACCGCGCCATTGCTGTCCGTGCGAGTTGTCTGGGTAAATCTAGACTGCTGCTGGGTCGCGCAGTGATAGGGCTACCACATCGCTACCTATAGACGGTGAGTACTCTACCTTTCAATCCTTGTCATCCAGGTCATTGGCCGAGTCGCAAGTGCTGTGGCAATGCCACGAGACATGGGCGTGTTCCATCGCGGTGATGACAGACTTTATTTGGAGCTTAGAGATGAAATACTCTCGATGAGTGTCCCAATATAGACTACAACGGTATCTGAGCGATCATTCAATCAACCAACCCACTCGCCAATCTGTTACATCTGCATCGCGGCATCTGATTTCGAGCTAACGGGTTCTGAAGGTACGACATGTGTGATAGCAGCCATGACAGACGTAGAGAAACCTGCGCCTGGTGCGCCCCAGCCCGAGGTCCACGAGGTCCAGACAAAACCTGAGTCTGAACGCAAACAGAACAAGTCTTCAAGTAAACCGCACAAGATTCCCCTGCACCAGATCTACGCTCTGCCTGCCCCTCTTCGTACCTTTCCCCTGCCAAGCTTCTACCCCAACAACCCACTGTCACTTTTTCATGTGCTTTGGGCATGGACGAGGCAGGTCCTCTCTCCCCCTCCAGCCGAGCCCTCGGTCATTCACCAGGGCCACTGGTCGTCTGAGACACGGTCTATACATGTGCGAGATCCACAGTCGATCAGGGCGCTCTGGGAACAAGGCTTCTTCGGTAAAGGCAGCTACAGTCGAAGTGAGCCAAACTGGCTAAAGCGGGAGCAGAGTCGGCAGGGTGAGGGTCCCAAGAAGGTCGCTGAGCTAGTCACAGTACAGCGGCGTGAAGAGCGAAAGATGATGAAATGGGACCGTGCCAGAAAAGAACAGGAAGCAATTCTACGGACCCGGCTTGAAGAAGCCTGGGTAGCGCCAGTCGGCCCCAGGGAGCTCCTCGCCTTGCCGAATTCCACTCATGATCTACAGTTGTCGCCGTTGAGTAAGCTGAGCAATGGACATGGAACTGCCAGCAGTTCCACCGATCTCACTCCACAACTTAGTTTTAGCTCTACGAGCAGTGTGATACCGCCTACAAGCATACCTACCCCCCGCGCTCCTGAGCTAGGCGTGAACGGTGATGTGGTTGATGTCGATAATGTCCCCTTTCCCGCTTTGAATGGTGGTCACGTCCTCGATTCTCCCACAACACCGATTGCGAAACGTGCTGTGTCTTCACCAGATAATGTTGTCTCCACTCTCAAGCGGAGAAAAAGTGTACGATTCTCGCCTAATGTGGAGTCGACCACTTTCCAGCTTGGTGACCCCCCCAGTCCTCATCTTTCATTATCGACCAATGGCAAGATGCTGAATGGTGACGTGACGAATGGAATTCCATCCTTACCACAGTCTGTGGATTCGGTTCCAATCGAGGATTTCCCTATTGTCAGCACTGCAGAGAGTACATCCAGTGTGCCAGAACTAGTGGATAGAGAGCATCTTCAACTCAGTCCAGAAGAAGCCTTCTATCTTGTCTTCGCGCTGGGTGTCTTGTCTGTCACAGATCCAGCTACTGGGAAAACCATGACCAGTCGCGAATTATTCAACTTGTTCTGCCAGCTGTCATATTCCCCTCCAAGCACCACAGCATTTCGCCCGGATGATCCATTCCTTGTTCAGTATGCTGTCTACCACCACTTCCGGTCGCTGGGTTGGGTTCCTAGGCCTGGCATCAAATTTGGTGTCGACTGGCTCCTGTACATTGGTGGTCCCGTTTTCGCACATGCTGAATTCGCGGTAATCGTCATCCCTGCCTACACAGACCCGTATTGGAAATCGAAGGGTTATCAGCCACCGAACAAGTCGTGGCATTGGCTGCATTCTATCAATCGAGTCCAAAGTCATGCGCTGAAAACTATGGTGGTGGTATATGTCGATATACCACCCCCTACGCAAAACTCGGACCCATCGACTCTGTTGAAGCGGTACAAGATCCGCGAGTTTTTCATGAGACGTTGGCTTAGCAACCGTAGTAGAGACTGATCTCTCCTTATGTATCATGATGTATGACAATGTTGTAGCATAGGAAGGCGTTTTAGGATGAACATTTGGATTTTATCCTGGTTAGCACTGCACTTTGGGTACAAGATGTATAAGACCAATAGACATTCCATACTCGCCACTATAAAGATAACATATGTTTCGAACGTGATTCCATGCTATCCGAGGATGCGACGACCTGTTGGCGGGGGCGGTTGAAAATAGGTATATATGCCGATCTAAATGTGTGTATAAGGATATGAATATATCCTGCTTTCTAATTTGATCTCTATATTCAATCTCTAAGCGTGTCACTAGAATCTTCGTCTTCATCTCCATCTTCATATCGATCTCCAGTCTCAGCCTGCTTTTCACTAGTCTCCGGCAGGAACCTCGTCGAAACAGTGAAGCCCAGCGCAAGAATGAACAGAATAACCCAGACGAAATAGCCGTGGAGGAACTGATTCCTTGCCCCGACAGCAAACAAACTGGCGAACAGCGCAGGCGAGAATGACCGCAATCCACTCGTCAACGTGAGCGCCAGCGCATTCAGCATGCCGAGCGTCTCATGCGAGGGCGAGACATCGTTGAGCGCAAGCTGGACGCCCGTAAACGCCATGCTGACGCCGGGGCCTAGCGAGAGGAGGGTGGGCGCGAGGACCCAGAACGCCGTGTTTCCAGCAGACGTGTGCCCTCGCAAGACGAGATTCAGGAGGGGCATCAAACCCAGGAAGAACGGGTACGCGCCACCGCAGAGGCGCATGACTCCGTTCGTGCCGAGGCGGCGCTGCAGGGGCGGGAACACGAGGAGCAGCCATATGGCTTGCGAGAGACCCGTCAACCCCATGAAGAGGGAGATCTGCAGAGGGGAGAATCCCAGCCCGCCGAGGTCGATCCGCGTCGCCCAGAATACCGGCACGACGGCTGTGTATGAGAACGCGAGGAGCATCGCGTGTCCGTAGTTGTACAGCACGATGCCGACGCCCGGGGCGGCTAGGAGCTCGCGCGTAGAGACGCGATGCCGCGGGGCTTGCGCGCCGACTTCGTCGTCGTCGGGTTGAGCCTTATCCCGCGGCAGGGTCTCCTTCACGAAGAAGGCGGAAGTAAGCACGGCCGTGAGGCCCACAGCGCCGATCAAAAGCGAGGAGAGCGCGTAGGGAAACTCCTCGAAGAACCAGACGCCCTTGAAGACGCGCGGGTACAGTCTCGCGGGATCAGCCAACGCGCCACCGAGCAGCGGGCCGATGAAAATGCCCAAGTTCCCGGCGACGGCGAACCACGAAAAGGCCACGGCCTGGTGCTCGCGGCCGGCGTTCTCGGAGATCATGGCGCGCACAGTGACGATGCTTCCAGCGAAAACGCCCGCGACGCAGCGGAAGAGGATCATCTGCCAGATGGTCCTCGCCATGCCGAAGAGCGAAGTCGCGACAGCGACGCCGAGGAGAGAGGACACGAGGACGGGTTTCCGGCCCAGGCGGTCCGCGGCGCGGCCCCAGGGGACCATGACGAGCATCTGGGTGAGTGAGAACAAGGACTCGATGAGGCCCGAGTAGAAGCCCATGTCCGACTCGGCGATGGAGCCGTGTCCGTTCCGCAGGACCATCTCGTTTATGTAGGGGAAGATGGAGAAGAATGCGATTGGCTCGATCAGGCGCGCGTAGCAGAGGAGGAGGATCTGCGTCTTGGGGAGGGCGGCGGGTGTTGGGGCTGAATTGGGAGAGGCGGAAGGGGTGGGAGTTGACGAGATGAGTGCCTTCGCGTCATCTGAATCACCCGCTGCTACCGCGGGGGACGACGAAGCTGCGAGCAGCGGCGTCGTCTCGGTGGTGATGCCATCGTCGGCCTCATCGTGTGTTGATGCGTGGGTTCTTTGGGGTCGATGAGTCGCCATGATGAAACCCTTCTCTTGCTTTCTCGAATGAGAAACAGTCAATCCGATACCGATACCGATACCTCAATCCAGCACGATTATGAGATTGTTTTCAATTTAATCATTCCCGATGTCCAATGGTAAAATGCAAGCATGCGCCAGTCGAGCTGCCTAAGTGAGCTCACTGGTGACGTGATCTTATCGAGTTTATGATTGAAGATAGCGATGAAAGTTTTATATGGAGCATAGCGCTGAGTTCCCCGACTTAGTAATATAAATATGGGCTAGAGCTTACCTGGGTTAAATACCTATGGTCGATCATCAGTGGATGTGGCATTTAGTATACTTATTGTAATAATTCTATATACAGGATTCTTAAAAAAATAAAAAAATAAAAAGGTTGTATAATACCTGAGTCTCTTGAACTTTATAGAACGCTTTATTGAAATGGTACCTTAAGCCGATGTATACATGTACGTACCTACATATGACTAGGTCTAGGTAGGTCGCATTGGAAGGCAAAGACAGAGGCCTCTTGCTTGTTACCACGCATGCCAAGGTTTTGTCTAATAATCGCATATCATAACCTTTGATCGTGGAGTACAGAGTACTAAAGGCTAGAATGAATTGATTTATGACAACTCTCCAATACAACCTCATCTCCCTATCACGATATCTTTACTGAAGTAGCAGCCGCATCGTCAACCTGACCGAAAAAGATTCCCGGTATGTATGATTCTGCATCTCCGCCACCACCACCACGACAGGCAAGCCCGGGTGCGCCAAATGTCCATCGCACTCCAGTAGCGACTAAAACAGTAAGGCCTTCGTCAGGCACTATCATTTCGGCGGGGAAAAAGAAACCGTGCGTTGTGGAAAGACAGTTTCCGCTTCCTATGAAACCCATTACTTCGAGGGCGGCGTGGGCTGATACTTCAAGTTGCGAGGAACAAGTGACTCCAAGCTTCTGTACTGCAAGCCAATGTTTTATGAAACCTATCCCCCTCTCTTCTATTGGCTGAACATCGAAAACGATTACCTGATCAAGGTACAACGACCCCGACTCTTCGTGGGCCGGCTGGCCGGCTCCGAAACAGTGCCATGATAGGATGGAACGGAGGAGACCACCCGAGGCCGGACGCCAGCGTTTCCCCGGCGAAGGGTCACGCTTTGAGGTAGAATATATGAACGAATAGTCGCCCTTTCTCTCGCATATTGACATGAAGGCCTCGCAAGGGTCTACAGCACCGTCGAAGCTAGAAGGAGCCGTGCTAATGGCGCCCATCATTGCATAAAAAAGGTCTTGGGCAAAGTGTGCGCATCTGCGATCCATGTTCGCCATGACTTGTAGAGCAGACCGTTCCCCAAACCCGGCGATCATATAGTCAGCGATCAAGTCTTCGAAGGCATCAAGGCGTGGGTATTGCTGCCTCTTGTAAGTGGCTGAGGCGGTGCCCTCGAGACGAGAGAGTGTGTAGCCTAGGCAATCCAGGAAATGGCTTCCATCAACTATTGCGCTATCGGGTCCTTCGCACGTGATGAAAAGGCAACGGCTATTGACTGCTTCCTGATATGTCCACGCTCTTGAAATCCAATCTTCCTTCTCCAAGATATCGAGGTGTTCTGTTCTAATATGGTCTGATGTGCTCATTTGTGCGAGAACAGAGCGGGCCGCGCTCGACAGGACAACGATAACCTCCTTGGCCTGGGAGTATATGTAACCCATGCTTTCCAGAGTGTGGTTTCTCTCCGGTGTCGCGATGGGCACGCAGAAGGCATCAACCCAAATGCGAGCGCAAGACGGACGATGGCTCACGAGCGCATTCACTGCCGGTATAGTTCGGTCAGAAATATTGAACGAGGAGAAAAAAGGACTCGGTTCCCTTCCAGCTCCCCACGTATAGGATATGCAAGTGAATGGTACATCTTCGACATCAGATGTGCTCAAGTCATGGTCAACAAGCCTCCAGTCATCCTCTCCAAATCTCGCCGAACCCTGTCCTCCCTCAAGATCACGCACAAGGAAATGGAGCAACATGGAAAGATTTCCAGTTTCGACAGTACTGAGATGCCAATAATCAAGAGTGGCGATAGCTAAGGGTAAGCTGCCTGTGAAGCTATTCAGAAATCCAGAGTCCACCAGAAGAGGGGTTGGGTGCATGAATCGGCCCCCACGACTCTTTGAAGCCAGAACTGCACGTAACAGTGTGACCGGGAGGAAACCGTCCAATAAAGTCTTATGGCCCATCGTCGAGGCTTCATAATACATGCACGTCGATCCCACCAGCGCCAATCCCAGGAACCCTTTACGTTTTTCTGTACTTACAGACCTGGGCGAGTCGCAGCCGGTCAGCACTAGTTGACTTGTATTCACGAAACGTATAGATCAAACACCATATCTTTTGTCGCACCAATGCGCAACACTGTCTGCCACAAAGCACAGCAGTAATTTCCCGCAATAAATACTCAACTACACTTAGCGACATATAATAATGTCATAAGCGCGAAGTAGATCTACAAAACTAAATCTGTACAGCTGTGCAACAGGGGTTACAAATAGCTGCCCCAGCTACGCAGGAGGTGTCTTCTTCTACAAGCTAATTCATTAAAGTGCTACGACGGCGCATCGCCACCCAGCGCCGATAGCGATTCCTCGTGGCAGAGGATGGATTGATTCTTGAAAAGTCTAAGTATGCTAAATCAGGATGTGGCCTATTGTTAGCCATTGAGCAGCACCCTGGCCAGCAAAAGTGCCGAGCACAACAAGGCCGTCGTCTCTAAGAAGAGGAGTGGCATGATGATCGCCACCTGCAGCAGCCATGTAGCAGCTGATTCGGCTGTCGGGAACAAACGCATTGATTTATGACAAGAGCTTGACTGCGCGTGGCGTCCGAGAGAAAAGCGCAGCTGTTGTTAACATGAGTACGTCGAAATTGAAGGGTCCGGCCGAGTCGTCAAGATGAACATATTCATTCCCGCGGATGTAGTTAGTGTAGACCCGAACCAATCGTATAAGCGAACATATATAGTTAGCATAGAAGACTAACGGTCGACCAGACTGCTCGTTCTCACCATACTCCTCTTCCGGTAGACTTAGGTATGCCTCCAGAGCCAGAACTGTTGACACTAAGGCATGAAGGCCTACCAACTAGGATCTTGGGCCATTCCGTTATCTTATCTACATACGTAAAGTACACATGTGAAGATATAACTGAGTATGAGTGTCCAGCTTCTCTAAGAAAAGGGGTACCTAGGAACACGTTAGACCAGCTTTATCATCCTTGGCGAGAGTTTTCCCAGGCAAGGCAGGCCCCTTTTCTCGAAGAATCGTTCGACCCAGGCATCATGTCCATAAAGGCGCCATAATAAATCACCTTCATCATCTGAATCAAACTTGCACCTAGGGAGGGAATTAGAATAATCAACCAGTTCACTATCATCATCATCCTCCCTATCGTTTGGTTCGCTATCCGCGGAACCTAGGGATTCTTCGACTTTGTCATCCCTCGCTGGCAGACATTTCGCAGAGTATCGTAATTCGAGAGCATCCGTAGAAATCAATTGCACCATCCCTAGACGCTTGTACGTATTGGGGCCAACCTCTGAATCAATTTCAGGGTTAAGTTCATGTAAAAGAAGGCATTCATGGTGAACCAAAAGTATAAAGCAGTTCAGCTCGATACCCTCATGATGGCAATCAAGGAATGCTTTACTAGAATCTATATCGTCTAGCGGAGGATGGGGTTCGTAGATGACACGGCGGGCCACTGACAGACCTTGTAACTTGCGAAGCATCTTGAAGGTGTTCCTGTGTCTCTGAGGCCTTTCTTGTGATCCATCAGATTACGAGTCTAAAGGGCTTCTAACTGACCTTCACGTAAAAGACCGTCAAAGTCTGAAGTGGACGACGAGGGCTGGGATTATTGTCCTGACTATTTTTAACATAATTCTGTTCAGCATTTCCGTTATATTGCTGGGAACAACTTTGTACTACCAAAGCTATTTCATCAAGAACCCCGAACTCCGGCGTACTTCCATATACAGTGAGTTTATCCAACACCTCTCACGTGCTTAGTCTCACTCAATCTAATACTCTTTAGGCCCTGTTTACGATTTGATCGATCTTGGTCTTCATGAAATACAGGTGAATGGCACGTTATACCCGCCAGATCAGCCGTCAATAGCACGGCAGATGCCCAACCTTGCGGCGGATAGTGTGTCGGAAGATTACGAGAGAGTCCGCCCGCTACAACTCACGAAGTCTCAACTGATACGGATGGGGAAGGACCCATCCCAGGTGTCAAAGTACAAGGATAAGGACTGGGGATTTGGTGATGATGCATATGTGGGCGACCTAGACGTCTTTCACCAGCTGCACTGCTTGAATACCCTTCGCCAATACGCCTATGCCGATTACTATAACCTGACGAAACTCGACGCTAACGACGGCAACTCGCTGATGGCTGTACACGTAAACCACTGCGTCGATATTCTTTTGCAAGAGATCAAATGCTCCGGAAATGTTGGTTTTATTACCTCCGGCTGGATTGAGAACATGCGGTATCCGCAACCAGATATGTACGTGCTCGCCTGTTTTAATACAGTTTGTTCAAAGCAGCTTTAGTGCTTAGCTTATGCATAGATAGGTCCATTAACCGAAAATGCATTGCGTTCGACAGTGTGGTTGCGTGGCGGGACGCCCACACAGTTGACATGGCGAAGTATGAGAAGTTCATGGTAGAGCCGTAGTGCCAAAAATTACGCTAGTTTAGACACGTTAGGGTCTAAAATGGCAACAGATAATGTTTGTCACGAGGCTCTAGTAGTCAAACTACCTGTTATGACTATATTTATAGGCGTGGTAATGTTTATATTAGAGACTCCCTACTACTATGGAGTCAGGTTGCAGGATGGAACTTGTTGAATATGTGTACTCTGGCCAAGGCCCATGTTGTAGTTAGGTACAAACGTTATGTAGAATACAATAAGATATAATTGACAATTTCTCTTCCTGGGACGGGTCATCGGTCCAAGGGCATTTGATACTAATATAGAGATCGTTGGAGCCTCCTCCTGCGATAGCATCGGCGGGTCCTTACATAGCAGTACGCCTAGTTGGAACTGACAAGACACATATACCTTCATACTACTAGCAAGCAGGTGTCAGGTACTTGACATTTTGCCCTAGTTGTCAGGACTCCTTCAGGGACACTAATATGGGCTAGGTGTAGACATATGTTGTTGCGCGAGGATCTAAGTCCTTCTGCGCGGCTACGGAGGCTACCCTACTAGCTATATACAAGAAGACGGATATGAGGCTTCCTTTGTTGTGTGGTTTTAGGATCACGACCCTAATCCTGGTGGTGTGGGTTCTGGGGAGAGCCTCATGACACTAGTGGTATGTTCTTCTCGCCTAATGATGCTTAAGGATTACGACTTGCCAATAGCCTGGTAACAAGTGTCGAGCTAAACATATTCACTCACATCGTGTGTAGCCGTTTCATCTCTTGCTGCGGAGGAAGTTATAGTCATGCTTTTAATGTTGTACTTAATTATGGTGTCGCAAGGCTAGGTGCAGTAATATGCGCGGTAACCCAACTTCACTTTAAAGCCAGGCAACCTAACAGTAGGTGAAACTAGCGAGACTTTCAGACAGTCACAATACATCAGCAGATTACTTCGTATGAATTGTAAAAAGGGCTTGTGAGCAATGGCATGGAAGAATATTCACATTCAGTCAATAATCCTCTATGGGATCAAGGCTCCTTGAAAGTATTAACCCCTTTTTAGGTCGTGTGGGAGACCTACGGCTATATACCCAGAAATCGTCTTGCTTTGCCTTGCCTCCTTCACTTCTTCTTACCTACATCAACTTCGTATAGTTGTATTGAAGGCTGTAGGGAATTAGCAGACTGAAGGAGGTCTGAGGGCCTGGCAATCGATTCCACAGGCCCAAACGATGAAGCTCAAGCCGAGTAGGATGATTATTTGAACGTGTATAAGAAACGGGAAATCATGCTTAATTAGTCTTGGTGACGACTTGAGCAAATAGAACAGCCCATGTCAGTCTTGTATACCACCCTTGAAGGGCCAACAAACTTCTCGGAAGTTTGATATATGGGGCGACATCATCTTCTATGACTCCCCTATCTATTGTCTTTCCCCAAAGTATTGAAGCGCCCAGAATAGAGGCAGATTCATCAACACGATCAGAGCATACACGACGAAGCACCATCCAAGCCCAACAGCTTCGGCCAGCGGCTCTACAGCAGCTGTTGCAGCGGCGGCAAGAAGGCATCGTACTATGCTGGAAGCACCCTGAGCTGTAGCTGAACGATCGGCATTGAGGTCAGTGAGTAGGGTAGATGTCATCTATTATTGGTCAGCGGCCCTCGTTTGCCAGTATTTTTCGAATCTTGATGGAAAGAGCATACAGTGAAAGTGCTGGCTGTGGTTACACCCGTTAGAAACTGCAGAATAAGCATAATAGAAATATGCTTTTACAAGTCAGTCCGTATATCTCGCCAATGTTATGGACCATTAAACGAACCGCTTCTGTAGCGAGTGCCCACCCGTACCCAACAGTACCAGCGGCTGTGACTATAACTAACAGGTAGATGCCTTTGAGTCTTAACTTAATCAATCTCGCATTGGGTAGGTGATCCAGTGGAGCTGCATTCACATCGCCGGGGTGCTGCTGTTTTGCCTTCCGATAGTTACGATCTAGAAACCGTCCTTGTCTGCAGTTGGTGAAGTGAACGGCCCAGGGGAGTTGATAAATACTCACCTGTCATGTAAGACCCTATGCCACCTGCTATCCCGGATGGAAGGTAGACTAGACCGCCGTCTAGGTAATTTAACTGGTATATCTGTAGAGCTTGGGCGCCAAGACTGGTCTGTAGGGTTAACTTAACAGCATAAGTAATGGCGTACATGACTACAACCATTAATGAATCCTTATTTCTTAATATTGGTAGACATGCTAGTGGATTCGGATAATATCGCCCCGGGGCTCTGATATCAATCCTAGACTTCTTTATCGCCTGGCTCTGTAGCATGTAAGGTATGCTCCAGTAAATACCCCGACATCTTCCGCTACCATTCCCAACGATCTTACGTTGAGTTTCGGGCAAGAATAGAAGAATGATCAACATATGTGTACCCTGCAATATGGCAAGGAACCAGAAAATCCATCTCCACCCCAATGTCTGTGTCAGGCTCCCACCAATTACCGGGCCAAGGCTAGGGGCTATATCGGTGCTTTGAAGGTTCAGTAAAAGTCCGTGGAATATAGAACGGAAGGCAAAACGTACAGAAGCAGAAGTACACCAACGAAACCTCCACGTTCCTCTTTCTGTGTGATATCGGCTACTACCCCGTAGGCAGCGCCGATCAGACCTATAGATATAGAATGTGAAAACACATTCCGAAGGATGTCGGCGTGGTCCTTACCAGAAGCCCCAGCACTTTGTAGCGTTCTTAACACTAACAGGGCAGGGTAACTAGTCTGAAGGGCCATACCAATGTTGGCCCCGAGCATGAGGAGAAACATAAGCAAGTATACGGGCCGCCGCCCGCCTTGGTCGGCCAAGTCACCCATGAATGCTGGCGCGATCGCTGCTACGATCAAATAGGACGTTACAGTCAGGTTGATCAACGCTACAGACACGTGAAGGTCTTTCGCCATGGGTACCAGAGCAGGGAAATAAATGTAGCTGCTTAACGTAGAGAACATAGCTGCAAAGGACGACTGCAGATTGATCGAACGTTTCTGCCACAGTGTAAAGACAGTATGCGGCACGGCTCTATCTTCAGTAGAAAATGCGGAGTCGGCGTCACCCAAGGAGAGTTCATTGGGTCCATCTTCTTGACGGGAGGTTGATTTCGAACACCCGGGAGGAGCAGGCCTGCTAATGCTCTTGATATCCATGTCTAGTAAGTTTGAGGATACTAACTGTGCGTATAGTTCGAAGAGGTTGGGACTCGAAGGGCAAGCGGAAAGTGGTCGACGATTTTATCGGGTGCGTGTGACCCCGGCCTCGGACCTGTTTTTATGCAGGCCAACCAACAGGCGGGGCATCTTGTTACCCTCCTGTTTATCTGTAGCACGGCGTAGTATCGAGATCGTCTGAAATTGTGACGTATATGCGTACATTTATACTGTTGGTGGGCTCTAGCATTTCATCAAATGTATGGCATTGCATTGTAGATAGAAGTTTGAATGCGCACAAAATGTTCGCCAATTATCTCTAGCGCTGACAGAAACTTCAAGCGAATAGGAAACGGCTGCTTCTTATGCCACCCTCATCTGGTATACCAATGTGGTTCCAAAGCCATTAATATCGAGTTGCCACCCTAGATATTCAGCTCTGACGCAGCATGTGTCTTAGTCGCTGTCCCAGGGATTGAATCTAGGCCATGGTTCTCTTGCTTCTCTATGTGAACCGACGAATTTGCGTCGAAACTTGCCGCATTAGTTTTAATTCGCTCCTCTAGAAGGTATCGCTCGAAAAGAATTCGGATGTTTCCGGTCCAGCTAGGATGACAATTAGCTTCAAGACCGGCGCTTGTCGTGACTTCGCCACTTACACATCTCGCAGTTTAGAATCATCGGGATAGACGCTTGCTAAACAGGCCTGATGCCGTACCATGTACATTGTGACGCGGCTATCGGCGTCCTCCTCAGGCTCGGAGACTGGAATGTGCTTCCAGTACTCTTCGATGTATGCTTCACCCAGCGGATATCGTGGGTTGGCAACCAAACCAAGTTCCACTGTCTTGTTAAGCATACTGTTTCTTCTAAAGAAGTATTAAAGGGAATGTCAGACTTACTCTCGTTATGCCCCCACATCGCATTCGCGTCGAAAATACAAACTGTCTCATTGTCGAGTTTGAATTTTACGTTGCCAGGCCAAAGATCTGTGTGCAAAAGCGTCGGCTGAATTGACCGGCCACCACTCTCAAGTGGCCGGATATAACGAGGGATAGCCTTTTTGAGGTAGAAGTCCACCAAATCATCTTCTTCTTGACTTCGGACTCCACGCTCCTGAACCTCACGTTTGAAGACCATCTCCATATGTTGCGTCCACCAGGACTCCCAAGATGCATCCCAATAATTAGGCGTTGTTAGGTGAGCAAACTTAGTATCGATAGGAAACCCGAACTTCCCAGTTGGCGATTTGCCCGCGCTTTCCCGGTGAAGACGTGCAATAGTTTCCATGAACGACTCTGGGCCCGGAAGCTCATCATCTATCATATCAACAAATTCCATGAGAAATGAATGTCGGTCTGGGTCCGATTTGTACGTGATTAGCGCGATTGGAGGGGGTACGTTCTCGGGAATAAAACGATAGAGACTGCTCTCCGACTCATAGTGGGCTCGCATAAGGTCGAATCCGTGTTGTCCTGTAGATGACTGGGCCATTTGGTTATTATCAGTGATACTAAATGAGGGCCACGGACAATTACCTTCTCGAAGAATCGCGCTGTTGAACCGTCCGGTAGTCGAACCTGAATCCGCGTTGTATCGCAATTCTCACTGAGCCCTAGAGGAGTAACATCGATTTCTTCGTATCCCCGTGGTAGTTCTAGATATCATATCAACACGATGATGTAAACGGGAAGGCTAGAAGCGAAGCTTACGTGATAACACTGCTTCGTCTAGCTTCATTTTAATATCGTCGGCAGTTATACACTGCTATCACGAAGATAATCGATGATGATCCTTCTACAGCTTTAAGCGAGGGAACGGCGACTTTAAGAGACAAATAAATACCGAGAAACTAGTGATGGAATGGTATCGAGAACTAGCTACCTTTATCAATATACTTTCATATTTCCTTCTTTCATCCAACTCTTCAATGTCAGCAGTGCGGGGTCGCTAACTAGAAAAAGGAGGCCAAGCACGATGCCGCGCATATGTCACCAACAGATAATACCACCTAATCTCCACATATGCTAAGCCTAGATCTATATCTAGCCAGCAAGGTTGGGTAGAATGCATAGCAATGAATCATGCAGGCCTCAAGTACGTTGGTGAATGACTGCAAGGTGATAGGAGTGGTCATCATCTGTGCCATTGATTCGCCGTTATTGATGGGGCTGGTGTCTAATGAGGAGGCTGCTGACCGTAGTATCATTGCTACGTTAAGCTCTCTCACATTGGGGGCGCCGGGCTTATGTTCACACCGAAATGGATCTAGCCAAAATACCTCGATTGGGAGCCCATTTCTACTGAAGTGGTGCTGGTGGTAGAGGTGTATAAGTAGACTACAGGAGAAAGCCCTATACGGAGTACAGCAGAGACTTAAAGGTAGGTATGCAGCTTCGGATAACATCCCGAATATTTGAAACTCAGATATATACACATCTTCTGCCTTAGTTTCTGCACACGTCCAGCTACATATGTTTACCTGGAATAATACTGTCGCATTTACAGTCGATCGTTGAGTTCCTCAGCACGCTAAATGATTATAATTGGCATGGAGGTGTGTCAGTATGGGTAATCCCATCTCCACGTGCAAGGGTGGGAGTAAGCGCTTGCGATGTATGTACACGTAGGTCAGTAAGTACCTAAGTAGGTACCCATCAAAGTGTGCGGAGTAGCTTTGGGGGGTCATTGGCCTGCAGAAGTGGTCGTCTGTTGGTTTGAGTTTCCAGCCAAGTCCCAAGTTATCACACCGTAAGAATTTCTAGGTCGCGTCGTTTTGCTGCACCTAACTCCCCGGGGCTAATTGACGTGAAAACGTTAGCAAAGACGTACAGACGTACAGATGATACGGGACATGTGATGGTTCCCGCGCGGTATCCACTTAGCGCCTTTTTTTATCCGTAATGAAGAATCGTCAAGGATATAGCTGATCTGACTTCAAGCGATCGAATCTTCTCATCTTGCTCGCTGGATCTCCAGCCATGCTGCCGGACCTCGCGGACCAAGCGGCAGGACTGCTGGTACCCCCTCATCGGCATAGTGCCCCAGGCCTTCTTCGTTCATGGCGTCTCCGCCGAGCCGCCTCAACCGGCTCGGTGAGTGATACAAGTACTCGGACCGCTGCCGAGACTGCTAAGGGTTCACTTGGGTTAAATCTCCTGTTTGAGCCTTCAGAGCCGAGATTAGACATAATCTTCGTAAGTCCACACTCATAGGATCCCACTAGGATAAGTTTGACTCGAAGCGCAGGTACACGGACTTCAGGGCGGCTCGAGAAAATCCTGGTCGCTCCATCCTACAGACCCTTTGACATATTGGCCGGGTGAGTGGCTGCCTCATGAACCCGGATTCCGACATGCTCGGATACATAGTTTCGGATACGATTCAGACTGGAGGAGAACAGCTGCCAGCAGCTTGACGGTTCACGACTTCGCATTGGCACTGTTAGCAGACATCAAGCACTCACAAGCATTCAAGCGAAATGGAGATGTGAGTGTATACTTAGAGCAGTGACATGAAGTCAAAGCCAACGTGTATAGACACCAATCGTGTTCGTCGCCCACAGCATGGGTGGGCTCGTCATTAAAAAGGTACTGCTGGCATTTCGGCCGTGTGAGACTCTTCTAATATTGAGTAGGCCTACCTCTTAGCTACAAGGAACGAAACCTACAAAGACATCTCTTCGCGAATTCATACTATGTACTTTCTAGGAACACCACATAGGGGTTCAGATTCTGCCGCCTACTTGAAGACCTACTTGTCACTGCCTTTGCCAACGGGTGCGAAATCCTTCGTCAAAGAACTTATGCCCGATTCCCAGACTGTTCACGTATGTTCGCTCCAGGTTACAATAGGACTGCAATCACTAAAGTATGGTCCAGGATATCAATTACGAGTTTCGGTATGCATGCGCACACCTGAAGCTATTTTCTTTCTTCGAGAGTCTGCCGACAGCTGGGATCATGATCGTCGAGAAACAATCTGCCGTGATTGGTATGTAGAGTCAGCCCGCGACTATCAGCTCCCATTAACTAACTGCTGAAAAGGGCTACCAAACGAGGAGGAGCAATATCTACCAGCAGATCATCGCCATTTGTGCAAGTTCGAAAGTGACCAAGCCCCAGGTTATCTTATTGTAATGAGAAAGCTCAAAGTCACCGTTGAAGACGTACTAAAGGATTGTGAGTGATGCACGCCAAGTTCTGAGCTTTGATTCTAACTTTATAGATGAATCTCAATACAGAGAAGGATATCGCGCGCAACTCAGCCTCATCTCTAAGGCATTTGACAACGCGCTGCGGCCCTGTAGCGATTTATATACAACCCAGGCTCCATCGAAGTATCACAATGGTTCCTGCCAATGGCTCACGGAGGACGGGATGTTTCTGAGATGGCTGAGTCCAGATCCAGACTACGAAGAGGTTGATCCCTTGGCTACTACTCAGGCTAACTCAAACTCTCGCTTTCTCTGGCTCTACGGACCGCCAGGATCTGGAAAGTCTATTGCTTCAGGCCATACAATCAATTATCTTGAATCGAACAACTTTGATGTCAGCTACTATTTCTTCAAGGCTGGGTCACACTCTACAGTGGCTCAGCTATTATTGAGTTTAGCCTATCAGATGGCCGAGGCGAGTCTTGAAATTCGGCAGAGTTTTCTTGCCATGATCAACGGCGGAAGCGTCGTCAATTGCCATGACTATACCATGATATGGAACACACTGTTTTTAGGATGCGTCTTCAAGACGCAATTCATCCAACCCCAATATTGGGTAATTGATGCACTGGATGAGTGTCCACGAGACTCTCTCGTCAGTCTAGTTCAGATGTTGGCAAGGGTTAATCGAAATACTCCCCTCAAGATTTTCCTTAGCAGCCGGCCAGAAAGCAGGGTCCAACAAATTTTCGAACACGAAGAGATCCAATATACTGAATTCCAGACAGGTCGGGGAGAGTCGCTGCAAGATATTGGCGCCTACCTTCGTTCTAGGCCGAAACTACGTGGAGACGTAGGCAGCCAGCCTCTAGTGGATATGATTCTCAGGAAGTCGGACGGTATCTTCCTCTGGGCAGCACTAATGATGGATCGGTTAGACGATTGCTATAGCATCGAGGATATGGAGTCAGTCGTTAAGGGTGTGCCAAGCGAGATGAATGACTTTTATGCTGACATTGTCGAGAAGATTGAGCAATCCACCAATGCAGATCTTGCGAAGTGTATCCTCAAGTGGATCGTAAGCGCACCAGAGCCTCTGTCGATTGGTGAGTTAAGGGAGGCTGTCAAATTAGACATCAAACGAACTCTTCTTACCACTGGCTCAGACGCAGCATTGTCCCAAATCTGTCGGAATCTTGTCACTGTCAATAGTGATGCACAAGT
Organism: Xylaria longipes; assembly: GCA_025201785.1. NCBI lineage: Eukaryota > Fungi > Ascomycota > Sordariomycetes > Xylariales > Xylariaceae > Xylaria > Xylaria longipes. The sequence goes on from MU619770.1 coordinate 70,077, forward strand.
TCAGCTGATGCATCAAACGGTCAAAACCTACTTGACGTCTAAGGACTCCAACTTCTATGTTTCGAAACGTCAGGCGCACGAAGATATCGCGCTCGTTTGCTTGACCTACCTGAACGGATCCAATTTCCAGCCTCGGAACAGCCGACGCGCACACACTGCCGACAATAATGTCGTCGCTTTCGATACGTATGCTGTGCTATACTTCGCTTATCATTTGGAGCATTCCCGTTCACTCTCGCGCCCACTTTTTGCCGCCTTGCAGCGATTCATGGATACTAAAGCGCTGGTATGGGTTGAGCGAATTGCCGAGGCGGGAAAGCTGGCTCCAATGATTAGAGTCATCAAAAGTATGAAGCAGTACCTAGCTCGACTGCTTGATGCCAATCATCCTCTCGACAACAGCCTACAGAGACTGGGCTCTTGGATAAATGACCTCGCTCGCTTGGTTACAAACTTCGGCCTCAATATCATCGATTCCCCGCCATCCATCTATATATCAATCCCCGCTTTATGTCCGAGCTCATCAATTCTTCATAAAACATACACAAGCCGTATCAAACAAAAGGTTATCTGCTCCTCTAACGAAAACTGGGATGAACGATCTTCTTGCATACCATTTCGAACCGATGCGAAATCGGTGGCAACTAGCTCTAAATACATTGCCATAGGGTTAGTAAAAGGGCAAATCCGAGTATATGATCATTCAACGCTGGAATTAGTTGATGAGCTGCACCATGGTGGGCCAGTGAGACAGCTGGCTTTCGGCAATGTCTCAGGGGTTCTCGTATCTGGTAGTCCCAAAATCATTACAGTCTGGTCGGCCGAACGGAAAAAGCTCTGGACTTCTTCCATTCCAGGTATTTTATTTTCTGTCTGTTTCAGCCCGGACGACTCGACCGTTTTCGCTACAGTTAAAGGAGAACTTGATAGTTTAATCATGGCATTTGGAACCCAGGATGGAACAACCGTTGGATTTATGCAAATCGACCATGATACTGCCGATTCAGACTCCGATGACAACACAAAATCCCACGCTAGGTACATCCCCGAAGTAGTCAAAATGTCCCCGCTCCTAGGCCTTGCTGCTGTGTCATACCGGAGCACTCATCTTACGTTGTTCTCCACCGATTATAAGCACAATAGAATGGCTCGGATCAGTCGCTTTGCAAAAGAAGGCTCAGAGGATCTCGCATTGCCCCCTCAAGTATTGGACGTGGCGTTCTGCCCTGCAACAGAGTATAGATCATTGGCTGTACTCTACCAGGACGGAGATCTAGTCACCGTGGAACTCGATCATTATGACCGTGCCAGCCAACGCGACGTTTACCATATATTTGCACGACTCCTGGCTGCGTCACCAGACGGCCGGACCCTTGCAGCTGGTGAAAATGGTGGCGCCGTCTCGTTGTTCATTTTTGATACACTCCAACTGATCCATAGGATCACTTATGACAGCATTATCATGGGTATCGCATTCTCACCAAGCGGCCTCTGCTTCTACGATATTCGAGGTCGCACGTGTAATGTCTGGGAACCTCCCAGTCTTCTGAGAAAAGACAGAGGGGAAGATGACTCGAGTCACGCTGACGAGAATCAACATGAACTTAAAGATGTCGGTGTCACCCGAATGATAAATCAAAAGAAGGTCATCAGCTGCATGGTGCAAGCAGGCGATGATGCGTTTATTCTCTGCGGTCGCGAGGATGGATCCATTACAGTCCACGACTCAAATAGCGGCAACGTGGTTATGGAAATGAAATCGCATAAGACCTGCATTCTGCATCTGGCATGGAACCACAAGCTCAAGATTCTCTATAGCGTCGACACTGCCACTCGATGTATCGCCACCCGTCTTTCGGTCTCAAGAGCCGGGCATTGGGGCAAGCTTGACCAGTTATTTGACCACAAAGTGAACGAGAAGGTAACGCAGATTCTTGCTAAGCAAGATGAAATGGCGGTCCTAATAGTCACTGAGTCTGTACAAATAGTGTGGGAAGCAGGCACATTTACCTCAATCGGTATGGCTGCAAATGATACGATTTGGATGTTGCATCCCGCTGATATGGGTATTTTACTTTTGATCAACGGGGATACGATCCGCTTGTGTCACTGGAAAGACCTGAAAGAAGTTGATAAAGCACCCAGGGTTCCCACCATGTCACTTCCGGATGCTACAGCAACTGCTGGCTCTACCAGCCAGTGGGCATCTCGCGTTGGAGCTGGTCTCCTTGTACGGGCGTTAATTTTAGGAAGCGTTGAGCTTAAAACAGCATTGGTGACACTTGACAGCTCTAAATTACCATCAGCTTCCGTAGAAGTACCGATAACAGGGACAGTCTACCAGTTGCCGTGTGAAATCAGGACCCTGATTGGTATTTTTGGGTCGAAGATCTTCTTTCTCACGCGCCGTGGCTGGGTCTGTTCTTACAATCTGAAAAGCTCCTCGGATGGAAAACATTACTCGAGGCACTTCTTTATACCGCCATTTTGGCGTACAGGGAACGATTTAATGATGCACATAGTGTCCAAGAACCATTTGGTGTTAGTACATCGAGATGAACTGGTAATATTGCAGAAGTTCTTGGACCTCGAAGAAAGAATTCCGCTGGATAAAATTACTTAAATTAGAAGATAGATATCACGATTAGTGAATACATCTGCAGAGTATATACATAATATCTTACTATACGATGTGTAACTAACGCACAGAAAACGATAAGCAAAACAACCTCTATAACTTCACTCAAATCAACACTACAGAAGAAAGAATGCTGTATTAGGTGTTTCCTTCTACTATCTTATACATCCACGCTATTTCATACACTGGAATGTGAAAACTCCAACCCGTTTAACTATATGCGAACTCCAGCTCCCGAAGACGTTTTAGGTAAAGGGAGTAGGAACACACAAAGAATTGTAGCGAACCTATCATGAGAAACACCGCAGCGGAAGCGCCCGTCGTGGCGTCGATGTATTTCTATCATGAGAGGTGCGCCGCTCGCACTGTGTTGTATGCAGTTACCTTTACTCTGTACAGAAGATTTTAACAGCGCTTGTGGGCTCCACTAAGTTAATTGTCTCGGCACATCGTGCCGAACCGTCGACGCTCGCCGCAATGTCTCAAGCACTATTCTCGATGCACCCCTGTGGTATATAGCATCATGTTGATTGTACGGCTTCTTTGATGCGTTGTCGTGGCGGCGAAGAGATGGCCAAGCCCTAGCAGCATCTCGGGAATATTTATTTTTTGATTGCGCTATTTTCCATTTCTTTTCTGTTTGCTTGATTCTTTTAAGGTAAGTCTGAATGTGACTTCCTAGCACGGTTTATTGTTTTTTAAGCACACGGTGTTTCACATAAGTATGGAGACACTTTAGCGCAAATTCATAACCTTCGCAACCAGTAAATTCGCAGCCCTTTCACGCAACCTTCCACCCTCCCCGGTTATGCCCGATCATGCGGCTGCTTTCGACGTGAATGGTCGGTTGGCTACTTTGATGATAGCTACTGCAATAGTACGAAGTAGATAAGACATAATTAGGTTTTTTTTTTTTTTTTAAGAGACTAACCATATTGGGACGGCACGACCGCGTTGATTGTGGAAAAGTACCTAATATTACTGTTCCTCATATTACGTCAGCCACTTGAAATCGCCCAACCGTCAAGCCCCGAAGACGGTGGCTCCGGACTGTGAACACTCCCCTTGAGCACAGCGAATAAAGTCATATCATCGCAAACCATACCGGCGCAAACTCGTGGCTTCAAAACAGAATCACGATGCTGCCAAAAATCCTATGTCTGCATGGCAGCGGCACGAGCGCCGACATCTTCCGCATCCAAGCCATCAGGCTCGGTCGTCTTCTACAGTCTCACTTCGAGCTTGTGTACGTCGATGGCTTCATGGACACGGGTCCCGGCCCTGGAGTTCTCCCATTCTTTGAGGGGATGGAACCCTATAAACGATGGCTCACGGACAAGGACGGCGAGGAGGAGGAGAGGTCGTGGTCGGATCTAGGGCGGCTCGTCGAGCTGTTCAACCGAAAGGGACCTTTCGTCGGCGTAATGGGATTTTCTCAGGGCGCCAAGGCGGCAACGCATCTTGTCCGCTGGCTCGAGCAGCGTGGGCAACAGCTTGACTTCGCGGTCTTGTTTGGGGGCACCGTGCCCTTCCGGCTTTCCGTCGGCACGGAAGAGTGGGCTGAGCTTATCAAGCCTACCATCATCACGAGAAGCATACATGTCATTGGCGATGATGATCCATGGCGCTCGGAGAACGAGGCTCTGATGGACCATTACGACAAGCCCACACGATCGCTCATTCGTTTTAAGGGCGGCCATCATATGCCCGTCGACCCGGACGTCAACGAAAAATTAGCGAAACTCATCATCGCGTGCTACAGAGAGAGTAACGACGAATACCCCTGATTTACCATTTTTATTTATTCATGATAGACCGCTATATGCTTTTAGAACCGAATGTGTTATCATAGACGGATAAGAGACGGCTGACGGCAAGACGGCACGGAAGAAGCATCATGGTTCATTTTAAGGCATGCGGGAGACTTGACATTTTTATCGCGGCCTGAGTTTGAATTCGGCCCTTGACACTGACCCTTGGATATTTGACGGCACACTTCGTAGTCCATAAGAAAAGTCACCAGCGCATTAGCACAGACCCCCTACGTGAACACGTCGTACGTCTAACTCCAGCACACACATTTGGCTTGGTTTATGTAGTAGCTGTTGGTGGAGCTCTCTTGGTGAGCACCGCCATGGCGGGTATCTACTCTTCCGCCGTATGTAGCTCGTGGAATGAGTGACAACTGATTTGCAACGTATAAGGTAAAAAAATGAATCGGCGGCAGGTTGCTCAGTATATTTATCAACTGGCCGATAGGAAACTTCGCAAGCGCGGGAAAAGTTGGAAGAATAAGACCTAGGGCAAGTCTAGCGGTTGTTCCTCACTGTCGACAATTCGGTCTCCGACGATGAAAAGTAGCAAGCGCAATATTAATAAAATATAATGTAATCAAATGCTAACAGAGGAAATTATCTAGCTATACTTCTTAGGTATTTCGACACGTTCTGCTCTCCTAGCTCATAAGACTAATTACAGCTCGATCCTCCTCCCGAATCTCGCCAACTCCATTGCCCGCTTCGTTGCAAGATGTCTATCCTTCACCTGCACAAACGACGGCAGTACTCTCGACTGTCCTGCCGTCGTGAGAAGAATATTAAATATCGTTCCCACCCGCCGCTGTCGCGCAAACAGAACATCTAGAAACTGTCGGCACCACTCTTTCCCATTCCCGAACTCGAGGTCGTTCACTCCATCGACGACACAGTACATCTGCTGTGGCGTATGATCTAGCAACGCCCCTAGGACTTCTAGACTTGCGCCCCATGATTCGCTCCGCCCGTCCAAAGCTGCGAGGCTTTCTACGCTGACATTCAACTCTTCCATATCTTCGCTAAACTGTAGTAGCTGGTGAATCAAACTGTAGACAACCCCTATTAGCCCCACCTGCTCGATGCTCGTCCCCGGCCGCACTTTGTTAGGCTGCAGTCGCTGGCAGAAATGCGAGATAAGCGGCGTCTCTGCCTGCCACGCCGATGCCACGACAGCGAGTGCAGCCGCTCGCGCGCTAGTTATTCCCACCACATCGGAAGGACTGGATATCCAGAGTGTGCTCGGTTCTACGTTTTCAAGCATCCAAGTGCGCAGCCTGAGAAGCACTCCGTCCTCGGCGACCCAGGAGCCGCCACGTGCGCTTGATAGACCGGAGCCTTCGTCACCGATGATAAAAGCCTTAATAGCGTCGCCATAAGTGCGGGCCTCGGCACGTGTTATGCCGGAGGAGGCTACTTCTTCGATGTTATGTGTGAGATCAACTGCTAGGCGGCCGAGTTTTGCTGGTGCGATGGTCTCATTGGAGCTCTTGCTGTTCATCCAGCTGGCCTCCATGAGGACAAACATCCGATGTCCGGCTAAGGTGTCATGTTGTTCGTAGCTTCGCCGCTGGCGTTGCAGTTCGGCCTTCAGCTCCGAATAATTGCTGTTAAGCATAGCGATCATAGCGGCGCTACCAACAGATGCCTCACGGTACAATTCCTTGATGCAATCCTCCAGGTCGTTCATCGCATCGGTACACCCTTTCTTTAGATTCTCATTGAAGCTGGAGAATATTCTAGACAGCTTCGACTGTAGGTACCACTTTATGGCGTCCCGGTAGAACTGGAACATGCGAGCGTAGATATTGGCGAGCCTTTTTCTCAGTCGCCGTGTCTTAATGACGATGATGAGACTGGAGCAAGTGGCGACCTTGTCAGAAATATTGGCAACAGATTTAGACAGTGTTTCAGCGATGTCGCTGTGATTCTTGGCTGCCTGGTGTAATTGATAAGTTCCGGATTGGACGCGCGTGTTTGGATCCCTTACCTTCACCAGGCAGGAAAGGCTCCCTGCTAATACCGAGGTGTAAATGTTTTGCGACGGAAATACTGCAAGGAGGCTTTTGTGGTCATCGAGAGTGCCACAGATTTTCTTGAAAGCATTATATATCTAGTTGGCATGTGTTCAGCATGATAGGCGCAATCATTTGGAGTTGAACTCACAGGTCCATGGTTCTCCTTCCAGTTTTTCTCTAATTTCTCGACGGACGCCTTAAGTTCGTGAAAATCGTGTACGGCATCTCCGAGCACTTCGGTCGCCTTTGTCTTCGCTGACCTGGGTGATATTCCTACGAGTTGCAGCACTGAAGGTTTTGCGTTGTCATTAAATTCATTAACCATCCGCCGCAGCGCCTCCCTGGCAAGTTCCGCGACGTCAAAGTCTTGTGGTCTAGTATTGTTAGATAATATGGACCACAAAAGGCCAAGGGCTAGCCTTACAAAGCGCTACCATCCTCGGGGTCTTCGTAGAGTAGTCTTATTCGTTTTCTCTCCTCTATCTTTTCCTCTTCATCTACCTCCACTTGGGCGGCTTTGGTCGACCGCTCTAGCTCGTTGGCCCCCACGAGCTCGTCCGTGAACCGGCGAATAATGACCCTGCCCTCAAACCTCTCAGCCTCGAAAACATCGACCGTCGAGCTCGGACTAGTCATATTGAGCTCGATGTTTAATTCAATGATAGCCCAGCAACAGGCAAAGACTGCGAGATATTAGAGGTTTTTAGAGTTGCTTGCTAAACAGGATGTGTCATGGCTTGCCTCTCACGTAGAGCACATAGTCCCATTGACTAAAGTATATTACTACCCTACATTCCGAGCCTGCAGCCCACACTAAGCAATATCTTACTTACACCGGTTTGTGGCTGCCGTGGCGTGCATCGACCTCAGCTTCGCCCCCAGAGCCTACCTTATCTCGCGCTGCTAATTTTTTCATTGGTCATGTCTCAACGCGCGGCTGGGGTCGGCACCAAGGGCTTGCCGTTGAATGACCTTATCATGTTGCAATATCTGTCAGCAGGCACTGCCTCTGCAAATACGACGACGACTACGGAAATTTCGCCTCTTTAGCAATGCACATTGACATCCCTAAGTAATTAGGGGTTGGGTATTTAGTGCGACCAGAGCCTCCTGAGTGTATACTGTCTGGCGACTACGGCTATTATACCTATTTGATTCTTCTCGAAACCTGAGCCTGATTTGAATAAAAACACAGCCCACCTTGTTGTAACTCAATCGCAGTATACAATGGCTAGCCACGACGAAGCGAATACCTCTGTTACCGTTACCCCTTTACACTCTAATGACCGTTCTAGTGGTTCTATGACAGATACATTATCCAGTAAAGCGACTCATGAGGTTGATGATCCCGAAAATAACTTGACGGAAGACCGGGCACGCGCCGAGGCGAAAGGGCAGAGGGCAGCGGAGCTGGGTAGATCTTTACTCTATTACCGAGAGAATCACACCTTTCTAACGCTCCTACAGCCAGTGTTGTCAAGACTAACCCGCCCAACCTTCTGGTCACCGTTGAGACAGCTGAGCTTATTGTTCCGGTAGGAGATGCTATCACGGCTAAGGCCAACGATGCACAGAATGAAGATGCCAATGCGTCAGCCCAGGAAGAAAACTCCAGCAAAACAACCCCGGCCGAAGAAAAAAGGGTTATAACGGTTCAGCACTACGAAGGGGAATTTTTCAAGTTACCTTGGGATCTCTGTCAGACACGCGAGGTTTGCTACTCGCTATCCCTCTATTTTTAGCTGCTAACTCGTTGCAGGGTATGGAAAACCTCATCAAGGTGACCTATGAAGATGAGATGGCGAAAAATGAGATTGACAACGGCAAATACGAGATTCATACAATGGACGGAGATCGTATCATTCGCGATTGGTGGGACATGTTGGTGCAGCCAGGGTGGAGAGTTGTCATCCGACTTGACTCGCAAAAAGGGTCCGACGACGGTTTATCATCGGATTCCGCCTCTGATTCTGACCACCAGTCTGAAGTTAGCCAACGTGAATCCAAGGGAAAAGGGGATAACTTTGAGACCCTTTATATACCGAAAGTTACTTATACGGTCTCATACCACTCGGCAATAGGACCCTACAGAACCGAAGGACCCTTAATCCGTAGCTTCTCCTATGACAATGCCGTGGTACTAGCGAGGTCGTATAGCAACGCCGAAGAGATTTCTGTGCTTGAGGAAAAAGTGTCTGTTATAGTTTCGGAAGTCAGGGACCACCAAGAGTACGGGAAAAGCACCTTGGCACACAAACCCAAATTGTTTGCTGGTGACATGGTCGGCAAGAAAAGCTTACGCATTCACTCGCCGTTCTTGCTAAACACACTGCGTTCAATTATCAAGTACTCGTCTTCAATCCCATCTGTACGTAACTGGTATTGTGGCTTAGAGCATGGTGAATTTCCATACCCCTATATGGACCTCTTCCACCACAAACGGGACCTGCTCAGCAGCAAGAATGATACCACTGGGCCCCGAGCGAACCATACATCCGAGTACAACGCGATATGCGATGGTCATATTGACCTTTTACTCGAGTATCTCGAAAACGAGCCGGTTGTTCAGCATAAGCTGTCGGAAGATAGGTGGGCCAAGAAAACGCCAACGACGACGTTCGCAGGATTCTGGTTACTGATGAAGCCAGGGTCTGACGTGTATATCAGAGAGGGTGGACAGCTAAATGCGTACGTAGTTGACAGTGTGTCTGGAGGAGTGCACTCCGAACCTCGTTCAACGTCTGATAGGGTTGGAAGTTACATCGTGCGAGTCTGGAATCTGACATACGACGGAAAGTTAATCAGGCGGCAGGCTAAAGCTATTGAAATACCGATGTTTGACAATGAGAGAGACATATTGTCGCTGCCGGTGTTCCCAGCGAGGTTTCAAGACAACAAAGATGGTGGCGCACGGAAGCAACAGCTTATTGACCGGGGGAAAAAGGTTTTTCGATTCGCCAAATGTCCAACATTTTTAGAGTACACTGGCTTAGGCCTGACGCCAGGCTGGAAGAAGGTAAGCTGTTGCCCAAGCGCTGTAATGTACCTCCTGATCGCCCTGCTAAGAATCTTCAAAGTACAACCGAGCCCGAGTCATAATTGAGCACGAATCCCAGCCGTGGAATCGGATTGGGTTCACGGGGCCAGATGACTCTAAAGACTCGTGGCCACGAGGAATGCCGCTGGCAATGGACCCTAGAGGACCGGAGGAACGTCGAGAGCGGCTTGAACTCGACCCCATGTACACATGGTATTTGGGTAAGATGCAAATAGACATCGGCGAAGGAGCAAGAAGCCCCCGCTGTGAGTGCAGTGTGTGTAAAAATATCGACACTGCAGGGGAAAGATACAGACCAGTAAGCTTCAGCGACTATGACAAGATCAACCCCAAAGACACCAGCGAGCTTTCGGAGCATCAATACATGCTATGCATGTCTCATATGTTTGGATTTATCCTAAAGGATCGTACCTACGGTAAGCCCGCCTAGCGCTATGTTCATGCTCAGCAGCATTCTTACTCAGTTATAGATCTCCTCGATGTTGGCTGCCTGTCTGACGTCAAAATTGTGGGAAATGCAATCGATAAATTGGTCATGCGACCCGAAGCAAACAAGGACACAATCAAAGCGATCGTCAAGACATATGTAGACAACGGCCAACCCGGCGTCTTCAGCGCCGATTTTATCCAGGGGAAGGGCGAAGGCCAGATCTTCCTCTTACATGGACCTCCAGGGACCGGGAAGACGCTTACGGCTGGTATGGATAACGGTCAATCATCTAGAGTGGATACTAACACCCCCCCAGAGTCTGTCGCAGAGTACACGAGAAGGCCGCTGCTCTGTATTACCGCAGCTGATTTGGGCCATGAACCTATTGAGCTCGAAAAGAATCTGCTTCGATTCTTCACAGACGCCCAAAACTGGGACGCTATTGTGTTACTCGACGAGGCGGATGTCTATCTTGAGAGGCGCTCAACCAACGATCTCAGACGCAATAGTATCGTATCGAGTAAGACCACTCATTTAGAATACAAAGGGCTGCTGACAACTAACCTTCGCTGTAGTCTTTTTGAGAGCGATGGATTATTTCCAAGGCATTTTGTTTTTGACCACGAATCGGGTAGGCCATTTCGATGAAGCGTTTATATCTCGCATTCATGTATCGATTGGATATGAGCGCCTCGACGAGAAGGCACGGGGGCAGATATGGGAGAATCTCTTTCGCAAGCTTAAGGAAAACCATAAGAACGGCGGGCCAGAGATTCGCTATGAATATGAGGCAAAAGAGTACGTCAAAAAGAGCGAGGAGGTCAAGAAGCTGCAATGGAATGGTCGCGAAATTCGCAACGGTACGTTTGACGCGGTTCTTGTTATTCAACGCTGACATAGTGACTGGAAGCTTTCCAAACGGCTGTTGCGCTTGCTACATTCGAAGCCAATACGGCTAAACAGAAGGGTATTTCTGACGAGAGACGTATTCCGGAGGTCAAGGAAAGCCACCTTACTCAGGTCGTTAATATGTCAGCGGCGTTCAAGGACTACATTATAGCGACGCATGAGGGTCTTGACGATGTAGACATGGCGTATAAGCTAGGGATCCGACATGATACAACAAAGACAAACTAGACTAGAGACAATATACTGGGATGTTGTCAGATATAGGCGATCGTGGGTAATTCGTTATATTTAAAAATTGTTCATATTCTTATCATATTCTAGTAATGTATATTACTAGACTTCTCTCCGCTTCCGCTTCGAACTTTTTATTCTTTCACCCTAAGTCTGTCACTTAAGTGTTGCCGTTGCCTCTTCCAACTCGGCTTATCACATCAGATTCCCTTAGTCCTAAGCGGCGTGCAACATAAATAAAGTGACGCTCCTGGTGCCGAAGAGTCCCAAGATTGTGCCCTACACACAGGTTAGATGCAACATCTCAGCCTGATGTCTATAACGTGCGTACCTCTTATGATAGGTACCTAGGTGCATGCAGGGACTTATGGCCGCGGATATACTTCTCCGTGTTTGTGTTCTCCACAGGGCGACTGTGCTCCGAAACCCCAGAACCCCACAACCCCGCGTCTCCAGACTCTATCTAAAGGTCTTGGCGAAATCTAGGAGGACATTAGGACTAACATGTTTGTTCAATGCTGTAGTCGTTTTAGTACTAGCGACTGTACCTAGGTGCAGGCCGGGGGTTACTTTAAATACAGATACCGCATAATCTGTGAAGATTCGATTCGAACCTAAGGAAAAATAAAGGGCTTTAATTGGTTCCCCCGGATTCCTCAGGTCCAATTATTATGGTAATTAGTGGGTTTTAACCAGCACTAGCCAGCGCTGACCAATTAGGGCCTTTTATTATTTCTTGGCTGCATTAGGTTCGAATCGAATCTTCACAGATTATGCGGTATAACAAAGCTGTACCAAGGGTGTATAGCAATAGTGGGTGTCCCGAAGGACAACGGTGCTGTACCTAGTTAACGGGGCCTATGAGTAAGTACTTAGGTAGGTACCATTCCCTCCACTACCTACAGCCTGGAGGGCACTATTCACTTATAACCTTGGAAAACGCCATTCTATTCTAGTTGATAGGTACCCTATCTAAAGCGATAAAGGTACCCCCCGCTTTCGGTCTACAGCATATCTCCTTTATTCCCACGGGGTGTATTAAAGGGCTAGCTACGGTCTATTGCGAAGTCGCAAATTAGTAAGTATGTTTAGAGGGAGGGCTGTCGGCGTTTGTCCGAATCATGAATGGAGCTATCTGTCTACCGTCCGGCCCGTTTCGGGCTGCTACATCTGATTTATCGGGGCCTTTGTTTGCCTATCCTTCCTATCCTCATGTCATCGGCGGCATTCATCAGCTACATTCTCGCCCTCAATAGTCGCCCAACCGAACGCCTGTGCGATAACGTGAAATGTCAACTCCAGCTGATCTCCTAGCCCAGGAGTCCACACCGGACTTGTCTACTATCAGCGCCGATCAAGGTAACATAGCCTTGGTTCTCTAGCTTCTCATCGCTGACGCAAGTTCATGGGAAGCCTGCAAGGAATGTCGGAGGAGGAAATCCAAATGCAACCGAGCGATCCCGTGAGTGCGATGCTGGGCCTGTGATGCCGTTATTCTGACCTGAGGCATTCAGGGCTTGCGATCCATGCGTGAAATATCGCAGACACTGTCTCTATGAGAAGCACTCGCGAACGCCGCTAACGCGCAGGTATCACCCATGTGCTCTAGGGCAGTTATGTGGCGCGAGCGCATGAACTGATGTTTCCCAGGCATCTCACCGAGGTGGAGGAGAAACTCGAGCGTGCGAAACTCGTAATCGCTCAGCTCCGAGCGCAAGCGTCTGCCTCATCCCTACCCTTGTCGGCGAAGAATGCTCCAGTAGCGCCTGTTCCCAAATCGCCCAGGCCGGATCTCTTCCCGTCTCCTTTTTCGCTTGTGGGAGAGTTCAGTCGAGGCCTAACAGGATCGACGAGCTGCGAGAGCTCGAGCCGTAGCGATGCAAATCGGCCTCCAATGCAGTCTGGAGACAGTTATATCTCACAGGCAGACAGTATCGAAGTCGGGGAGTCATTGAGCGGCTCGCAGCGTGTTCATGACATTCTTGAAGCTTCCCCCAGGGATGAATTCGAGTGGGACGAGCAAGAGGCTCCGACAAGTAATTCTGCATCACCTGATGTGATTGGTAATACGACCGAAGACGGGGCTGAATCAGTCATCACTGATGGTATGGCATCCTTGGCGGTCAATGAAAGAGAATCCGGCTATTTGGGCGTTGCTTCCGGGGCTGCTTTGCTTCGGATATTTGCGACAACACCGAGAGTACGGTCGTATTCTACTACGTCCCGAACTTCGGGCCAGATCCGCGACATGCGGCATTCCCTACTTTCGCAGCCCGATCCGACTCGCCTCATCGCGGATTCGATGATTGATGCATATTTCGGCCAGTATCACTTAAGCTACCCCATTATTCATGAGGCGACCTTCCGCGCTCAATTATCGGGGGTGATACCGCGCCCCCACGGCGACTGCTGGCTTGTTTTAGCGTATATGGTGGCGACTATCGGTGTCTGGACCACGGCGAAAACCCTTGAAAATCTCGATGGCGATCTTTTTGCTCAAGCGCGGTCTGTGTTATCATTCAATATTCTCGAGGTCGGAAATATCACGCTAGTGCAGGCCTTGGCACTAATCTCAAATTACGAACAGAAGAGGAACAAGCCAAACTCCGGTTACAACTATAGTGGCTTGGCTCTACGCGTAGCAATGGGCTTAGGACTACACAAGGAGTTTCAGGGCTGGGACATTTCGCCTCTGGCTATGGAAATCCGTCGAAGGACTTGGTGGTCGCTCTGTGTCTTTGAGGTGGGATCGACTATCACGTTTAGTCGACCTCATACATGGCCGCATGAAGGCGTGGAAACGTCGTTGCCTTTGAATATTGATGATAGGGTAAGTCCTTCTTACCCTGGACTAGGCCTCGTCGGAAGTTCTCTGCTGATAGTGTCGCCAGTCTTTGACTGCCCTTTCGAAGTCGTATCCGAAAGAGGTTGATGATATTACCCCCTACACGGCTCTGATCACACAGGCAAGCTTCCATACTGCTACAACGCCGATCTATTGTCGTGTCATCTCCAAGCCCCCTCCCTCCGCCAATGAGTTGCTCAGTTTGGAAAGTAGGCTTATCGAGCCATGGTTGAGAAGCTTGCCTAGCCACTTCGCCGAGTGCATCACAACTCCTGCGAAGTATCGTCATGCCCATTCAGTCATGAAATGGAGATTACGAAACTTCCGGATCATTATGTACCGACCGTTCGTGATACGCAAGGCTTTAAATGCTCGAGATCGCCGCTACGATGAGTCTCCGGATGACCTAAAGGCGTATGACATATGCCTGAGTCAAGCTAAGGAGACAATCACCAGCATCAGCGACTACGTCGCCGAGACAAAATGCAACCGTCTTGAGGCGTGGTATGCGCTGTAGGTTTACAACCCGCTTTTGTTCCAGAATAGCGCTAAATTAGCTGCAGTTACTTCCTCTTCCAGGCCGCCCTAATCCCTTGTATCTGTCTTCGCAATGACTCGGCTTCTCCCGCCGCCGAAGATTGGAAAGAACAAATCATGGCGACTATGAAGTCAATCACGGCGCTAGCGCCACTAAATGCAAGCTCGGCGCGATGCTGCCAAGCCATTGCAGACATGTGTGGCCAGTTTGTTGATGCTCCTATTCTACATCCGCCTGATGCTTGGCCATCTGCACACCATCAACGCCGTGGGTCGCACCACGCTGAGCCTGTCCCAGTAGAACACACCATGACAGAAGTGCCGCAACCAGTTGGTGAAGTCCCTCAAGCTAGAATGGATGGTCAGTTTTCTCCGCTATGGCCAGACACTTCTTCACTCGGCACATCGGACGTCTTCATGGGAGATGAGGCTTGGACGAATCTCCTAAGGAGCACTGCTGATGAATGGTGGCCTGGCGGCTCATGAGCGGACTACCACCTGATCAATTACTAGAGCTAGGGTGGTAAGCAGCACACGGTATTATTATGCCCATGGGAGCCGCGCGCTGAGAGACGAAAACCGACTGTAGCTTAACGCCAATAGCATTAGAACCGATCACAAAATATCCGTAAGCTAACAATCCCACACGTCGGATAACAAAAGCCACGACGGAGCAGTTGGTCGAGGCTACCTAGAAAGTAATTATTCCCTTATCGATCTGACACATTCGGTTTAAACATAGCTCCATCAACCTAAATATTTAAAATTATAGACGGCATGAAAAATGCCTGTCGTGTAACTGCGTCATGCGACGGGACGTTGTAATTGCTCTCGACTCTCAAGGCAGAGTGTATCCTCCATCAATAACCATATTGGCTCCTACGCTTCTAGTCAGCATTTGATTAAAGTTGGTGTCAAGAGTGTCTGCACCTGTCATGTAACTCGAGGCCTCACTGGCTAGGAAAACATAGGCCCCCTTGAGTTCGGAAGCTTGGCATAATCTATTCGCAGGTATCATCGAGAACCACCTCTTTCTCCATTCCTCTGGATGTACCGTGAGCACTGCTAATGTCAGCATGATTGATTACTTCACGTTCGGAAGCCAGCCGAGACTGAGATATTCTAAACTCACTGTCCGTAGCAATGAAACCCGGGGAGATGCAGTTCACCCTCGCAAAATCAACCCATTCGACGGATAGGGATTTAGCCAGATGTATAACAGCCGCCTTGCTTGCGTTGTAAGCGGATTGCTGCTGGGGGATATTAACGAGGATACCCGAGACGCTGGCTGTGAAGATGATAGATCCCCGACCATCACTGCCAGTCTGGAGCTGTCGCTCAAATACTCTCGCAGCAGCCTGCGCAGTCCAGAATGCGCCATGGAAGTTCACGTCGAGCATCTCGCGCCACTCCTTTTCTCCGTATTGGATAGCCGAGTAATGAGCCGCGATACCGGCATTCGCGACAACGATGTCGAGCTTGCCGTCTCCAACCTCCTTCGTAGCCTTCTCGACAAGTGCCTCGACATCGGCCTGAGACTTTACGTCACACTTGTAGGCTTTGACTAGGATGCCATTTCCAGACTTCGAGATCGCGGTAGCAATCTTGTCTGCTTCGGCGGGATCGGTGGAAGTATATGTGATAGCTACTTTCGCACCGGCCTCTGCCAGACCTCGTGCAACCTCCAGCCCTATTCCACGCGTGCCTCCTGTCACAATAGCTGTCTTTCCAGCCAGGTTGAAATGTGAAAACACCGGGGCGTCCGGGTTAGAATGCTCAGGCAGAACCATTTTCAAGGATGAGGTCGAAGAATCAGGGATGAATCAAAGGATTTGCGGACACAATTAGGTCAAACAAGAACATGTATAGAGAGAGACTTGCTTGACAATGAATAGTCCTCATCATTTGTACTAGGTCGCCCTCAATGCACGGGCATCCGGACGGGACTCCCGCTGCCCCGCCCCGTGAACGTGGGTGGTCCGATCCTTGGTACTCTGGAGTGGACACCGGACATTTGTCACCCTCTGGTCTTCCCCACTACCGTGGAATGGCTGCCCGCTACCGTCTATAGCCCCTCGAATAACGACCCTCGCACAAGTCACCTGATGAGCGTACATGTTATCCTGAAGCTCACTTATGAGGAATTAAACTCCCTTTAGTAAGAATGACGTAGCCCTTGAATTGCTGTACAAATGTTTTGGACATTAGTTAACGCAAGCACACCTATTCATGACATGGAGAATGAGATGCGAAAAGAAAGTAACTTTGACGACTTGAAAAAAAAAGTCGAATGAGCAGTATAGCCTCACTTGGTTCATAGGGAGGCATGATGGGAGGAACATTTCGCTTGGAGGTCAACAGGCAGTCTACTCTGATGCAAACATAGCATATTGAGTGTCACACGGACCCAAGGGACTGGGACCAGGCCTGACCTAAGTCAGGGCCTAGGTTAGGTAGCCACTAGGGCTGGCGAATTGCATATTCGTATGTATATTTATGATCCTGTAAATGGTTATATGATCGGGTGGCAGAACCTATGGATTATTTAGGGCTTCCTGTCTTGTCCTGTTGCCTCCTCTATGTTCTGATTTATCCGAGACAGCAATACGAGAGGGCACGATGGCAAGTGGAAGCGAGGAAGCTAGGCGGCTGGCCCAGATGAAGCTATTCATATAGCCTAGGAGTTGCCCACCTGGCTG
The DNA here is from genome assembly GCA_025201785.1 of Xylaria longipes. Classification (NCBI taxonomy): domain Eukaryota; kingdom Fungi; phylum Ascomycota; class Sordariomycetes; order Xylariales; family Xylariaceae; genus Xylaria; species Xylaria longipes. The sequence goes on from MU619770.1 coordinate 87,253, forward strand.
AACAGGAGGACTAGCGATCCAGAGCCCCCTTAAGCCCATAGATGATTATTAGTTGAATTAGAGCATATTTTAAGCTTTTGAATCAAGTCCTTGTGATATTAAAATCTTTAAATGGAGGGGAATATTATTTCCGATTGACTACTAGTCCTCTTGTTATAATCATTCACAGTCACGCTAAAAACTGAAGTCGGATACGCCGATCGTAGGGTAATATGATTGACCTCATTTCACTACGTCTACCTTGCAGTATAACCACCGTCGATAGCGAAATCAGCACCAGTTGTGTAAGAAGAGGCATCGCTAGCAAGATACAAGTAGATGCCCTTCAACTCCCTCGGATCAGCATCTCGCTTCATAGGAGTGAGACTGAACCACTCTTCCTTCATCTCAAATGGACAATCGCCAGATATGGCTGTATCGATGTATCCAGGAGACACTGAATTGATGCGGCCTCCCCATTTAGCCCATTCAACAGACAGGGATTTGGCAAGGTGTATCTGACAATAGTTAGACACACATTTTTTCCTCTTACAGAAAGTACGCGGAGGCCGAGCGATAACTTACACAACCCGCCTTGCAGGCGTTGTAGCAACTTTGCTCCTGCGGCACATTGGCGGCATGGCCGCTCATAGAAGCAGTGATGATGCCGACGCCACTCTTCTGCTCCCTGAAAACCCTGCCGGCGGCGCGCATGCAGTAATAAACACCGTCGAAATCAATAGCACGAACACGATCCCAATCCTCCACTTTATCGTCGAGACCGCCGGCCTTGCTGGGTACGCCGGCATTGGCGATCATGACGTCCAGGCGACCAAAGTCCTCAACGGCCTTGGTCACGGCCGCCTCAACCTGCTGGTAACTCCGGACGTCGACCTGGTATGTCTTTATCTTGACGTGAAATTCATCGGCGATGTCTGCAGCAATGGCATCTGCTGTTTTTGAGCTGTAGTACCAAATTGCGATCTGGAGATATGTTAGCATTATCTCAGTCGATTACGATGAAACTGAAGCATCACACATTCGCTCCGGCTTCGGCTAACCCCTTAGCAATCTCTGAACCGATGCCGCCAGCTCCGCCGGTGATGATAACTGTTCGGCCGTCCAGTCGCAGTTGTTTGAAAACACTGTCCTGCACAGGAGGGTTTAGGGCACGAATGCTCTGTCGGGTCGCCATTTTGATAATTAGTAGATACGAAGCGTGCAATCAATTGCTCAGATTTGGCTCAGGTGTCTAGACGCAGGTTACTTCGCAAAATGATTATGCTTGAAGTTGATCAGGTCCTTATACAAGATTATGTTGCGCGTGGCAAGTTAAAGTATCGGGGCGGTGACCCTTACCTCATTTACCTCAAACCCACATATCCTGCGTGTTACGGACACATGGTCAGATGTTGCCATTCCCAAAGGGCCTGCGGACAGCGCTGCAAGACATCTAGACTAGGCTCACGAGTTACTTACGGGTATCTGTCGCCCAGATTCTCGGGTTCTACAACCGCGGCCCGTGGAGTATGCGTCAAACGGAACCCATTCTAGCATTGTTTTTCGGTCGAGACCCTTTCCCTGTGCGGATAGGACAACGAATCCCGCTTATGGTATCCCATTATTACGAAACAGCGCTGACCCTTGTGACTTGGATAAAGGAGCCTACCTACACAAGCTCCGGTCTTGGCATGAGTTATGTCATCAGCAGTCAATATTACAGCACATTTTGTTGGAGTGCGGGACCCACCTCCGGAATCCATTGTCTGTAGGGTGACTGTCACCCTGTCCGTTTACCCCGACTTACCCCGGTTAATGGAGGAGGACAGGGCTCCGGCCGGCCCGCCCTTGTTGGTGGGGTTGACCACTGGTACCGTGGTTGCGGTAATGGATTTACTACACATAAGGATTTGAAAGAAAAGCTGGCATTATGCTAACCTTGCTTGTTCGTATCTACTTCCTAAGTTGTCGCAGTATTACATCTCATCATGTCGGAAATTGTATGTAATATTCATGAAGCCTCAATAGCGCAGATCCTCGCTGACAATCCCAACAACAGAACCCAGCTTTTGTGTTGCAGGAGGTAAAGAAGGTCTCTTTTGAGAATCGCCCAGTACCACAACTACGAGATGAACATCATGTTCGCGTCCATATTGAACAGACGGGCATCTGCGGCTCCGATGTTCACTACTGGCAGCGTGGACGTATTGGCGACTTCATTCTTGAAAGCCCCATTGTCCTTGGTCATGAGAGCTCCGGTACTATCGTGGAGGTTGGTAACAAAGTCAAGAATGTAAAGGTGGGAGACCGGGTTGCCATTGAACCTGGTGTTCCATGCCGGCATTGCGATTACTGCCGCTCGGGCATGTACAACGTCTGCGAGGACACCATCTTTGCAGCAACTCCCCCTTGGGACGGAAGTAAGTGTTCATTATACCCCCCTGCCATATCTGTCTAACTTAGCCGTTACATCTAGCTCTGCAGAAATACTACGTTGTAGCAGGCGACTACACATACCCAATTCCTGATCACATGTCAATGGAAGATGGCGCCCTCGTCGAACCCGTTGCCGTCGCTGTTCAGATCTGCAAAGTAGCTAATCTCAAAGGCGGCCAGACCGTACTTGTATTTGGCTGCGGCCCTATCGGGGTTTTATGTCAAGCAGTAGCTAAGGCCTACGGGGCTAGTAAGGTTATTGGTGTCGATATATCTGAAGCTAGGGCCAAGTTCGCGAAGGAGTTTGCCGCCGATGACGTTTATGTTTCAAAGAGAGACGACAGCGCACCCGCAGATCCAGTAGAGGCCGCACGCGCGCTCGGTGAAAAGATTTTGAAGACGTTTGGACTTGACGGTGCCGACATTGTGCTCGAATGCACAGGTGTTGAGAGCTGTATCCAAGCGGGAATTTTTGCCGCAAAAAAGGGAGGAACATTCGTCCAAGCTGGAATGGGAAAGGAGGTACGTTGCACCTAAGAGCTACAAATTAATTCATCAGACTACATGTGAACTAACAACAATTTAGAATGTCGTCTTTCCCATTACCACAGCTTGCATTAGGGCCCTCACTGTCAAAGGGAGCATCAGATATCAGTCGGGCTGCTATCCAGAAGCTGTCAAATTAGTTGCGTCTGGAAAGGTGAATCCGCGGAAACTCATCACCCATCGGTTTAAATTCGAGGAGGCTGAGGAGGCATTCGAAATTGTTAGAAAGGCGGGGGAAAATACGCTCAAGGTCGTTATACAAGGAGTGAAGGCGTAGGACAGATTCATTTGAAGTCACTATAATTGCTACATTCTCAGCTTCTACATAACTCAGATTCCTTACTTGGCCTGCGATGTCATTACCTCTCTAACAAATTTATGACTGCGTCTGAATAAGCTCTTGCCACAATGATGGATTTGTAATGCCGTATAGCAAGTGCAGAATCCGCACGTTGATAGTAAGGTGAATGAGATAGTGGAATTAAATAGCAGTTCTCAACGGTAGGCCTGGTATCCCAACATCTTACCCGTTCAACTGAGCTAGAAATATGGAGAGAAAATATTATTAAAACTATAGATTGTCATCGAAAGGCAATATTTACTCTGATAGGGGATTATCATCACGCCAAAGGTCAATTCAATCAAATCATACGCTACCTACGTAATTAGGGCACATAATCTCCCATGTGTATTGTATATCTAGATTATATAAATCTCGTGACAATGTAAAAGGAAGGGCGGTTTCTATATAGACCATGAAGGTGATTTATGAGCCTCTGCGTAATAATAGGGGTTTTAGCTTTACCTTCACAGTCCCTACTAGAATATAGGAATATTCTTACGGTGGGCCGTGACGGTTAAACTTCAACAATCCGCACACAAGGATACCTTTTCCATTCACTTTATGTTGTAGTGCTATACGCAGGCGCAATGAAAAATCCCAAATAAGTTGCCTAACAGTGGTTTCTACGTCAATTACTACATTCCCTCTATAACATATAAGTATCCATTTTATTCGAGGCCTTGGATATCCTTTGTTTTCCAAGTTCTTAAGCTCCTGCAGCTATCTACTGAGTCGTGATGGTAAACATGCTGTATAGGTGAGACATTTCGAGACCAGTTTTGGCCACCTCCTTCGGGTAAGGAAATTATCTACATTATGATAGCATAACATCAAAATACCGCATTACCTAGACCGCAACAGTGCCGGGGCGTGTTGAATAATAAGATACTGTGAAAATGCGGGCATAGGTCCCGGTTATGGCTAGCGCTGCTCTTTGATGACCTCACCTACGCTCAGGGTGACAGAAGTCCGCTCTCCACTCCTTTAGCCACCCCGTTCTTCTCCGGAATCAAGAGTCTAGAGCCCATTACTCATGTATGCACTAGCAAAGTTAGCGCCATGAGCCCCATGGGGATATTGCCTCTGGGGCACTAGTAATTTCTGCGCAACAGGTTTTGAAATCGGACAACGGTCGTGGAATTCCTCGTTGTTGTAACGTATATAAAGGCCAATTCTGCCTACTCATAGATAGAGACCATTAGCAAAGTTTCCACCGATCAACGACACGGCTCTTCCAAACAGCGACTAATCATGAAAGACTCCCAGATTGTAGGCGAGGCCCTCGCCCAAGTGTTGCCCAAGACGAATAAGTATTGGTTTCAACAACCTCACCTCCTAAAGCTAAATTTGTTACTCCTTATACCTCTACTTTCTTCTTCAGTTGCTGGCTATGATGGTACTTTCCCCTTTTTCATTATAACGCTTCGTTTGGCGTGGGCGATACACTGACATGGTGAATTAGGGTCGCTCATGAATGGTTTGCAGTCCCTTGAGCAATGGCAAACATACTTCGGGGACCCTAGTGGTGCTACTCTTGGTCTCGTGAACGCTGCACAATCCATCGGCTCTGTCTTGGCTCTCCCATTTGTCGGAATTCTGTCGGATAAATATGGCCGCAAGCCATCCTTAGTCGCAGGACTTGTGATCGTCATCTTGGCTACCATTGTGCAGTCAACATCGGTCAAGTTGTCACAATTCATTATATCACGCGCGATTGTAGGATTTGGCGGAATGTGTAAGTCTAATAGAACTGCGAATGAGAAGACATAGACTCATCTTGGTATCTCATAGTTGCTGTTCACCCGAGCCCGCTACTCATTGCCGAGTTGGCTTATCCGACACACCGAGGCAAATACACATCAGCCTTCTGGACTATATATTACCTTGGTAGGCAGCCTAGAGCTACTTACGGAGTAAAATCATAAACTAACTCCGAAGTCAGGTGCCATCTTAGCGTCATGGACAACCTTCGGCTGTCAAAACTACCAGAACGACTGGTCGTGGCGTGCCCCTTCCATCCTACAGGCCGGCTTTCCGATCATCCAGCTACTTTTTATCTACTGGGTCCCGGAATCTCCTCGTTGGCTTGTTTCAAAGGATCGCATAGGAGAGGCCACCGACATTATTTCGCGGTATCATGCCCCTGAGCAAGGCTCTGACGAGTCACCCCTAGTACGCTACCAACTCGACCAAATTGTACAGACGATACAACAAGAAAAGTTAGCAAGCAGCACTGGGTGGAGTGCCCTTATATCAACAAGTGGTAATAGGAAGCGGACCCTCATCGCATTCTTAGTCGGCTTCATGGCACAGTGGAACGGAGTAGCAGTCGTCTCATACTATCTCACGCTGGTCCTTGACACGATTGGGATTACGTCAACCTACACGCAAACACTCATAAATGGGCTTTTGCAAGTCTTCAACTTCGTGTCAGCTCTGGGAGCAGCATTCCTTGTTGACCGTCTTGGTCGTAGGACGCTGTTTCTCTGGGCTGGAATTGGCATGCTGATCTCATATATCATTCTAACAGCGTGCTCTGCCGTAGTGAGCCAGTCGGGCTCTAATTCTGCAGGCATTGTCGTGATTGTGACGCTCTTCACATTCTTTTTCCATTACGATATATCGTTTACGCCTCTCCTCTTCGGCTACCCTACCGAAATCCTGCCCTTTAACATCCGCTCGAAGGGCATAGCGGTCGAACTGTTTGGAATATAGTAAGTGATTTTCACCACGTTGTTAGAACATACCCTGGAAACCAAATGTTTGAGACCTATGGCACTTCTCCCTCAAACTCTCGCATGCACCTGAATCACCACGGTCCCAATTATACTAACTCTTGGTCCTTGTAGCGGTTCTCTTACGCTGTTAGCATTTGTCAACCCAATTGGCTTAGAGAACATTGGTTGGAAATATTATCTGCTATTCAGCGTGCTTTTGGTGGTATTCCTTGTTATAATCTATTTCTTCTTTCCGGAGACCAAAGGCCACAGTTTGGAGGATATTTCCGTGCTATTTGATGGACCTCAAGCACTTAGTAATCTTGAAAAGGCCGCAACAATGGACGCTGTCCACCACTCTCAACATCATGAGGTAGTATGAAAACAACAATTTCTACCGATGAGTCCATAAATGTGGGCGCCGCTATACTATTGTATTATATCTACAATATGAAAGCTCTCAATGGAAAATGGAATGCGCCCTTGGCGAGCGAGGGTGATAGGGAATATGGCCACAAACTAAGAGGCGTACCATAATTACATTCGATGTTGACACTACCACTAAACCGCTAGTCTCTGTGTATTTAATTATATTATAATCATTATCTGTTCACAACGTTTATTAATCTCGTATATGAGTTGGCTCTTCTGCTCCCATTTTGACCCAGAATAGGCACATGTACATTCTACAATTCTTACTTCCGGTATATCCAGTCTTGATTATTGTTAATGCATAAGGGAAAAACCCCTATCTATCCCATAGAGCTTTAAGTGCCAGTATATATCCGGGACATAGGCCCGTGCGCGGTCCCCCCGACTCCCGGGGAATATTCCATAGCGTTCCGTGACAGTATTACGGCAAGAAAAGCTATGACACTCTCGTCGTCGATGCAATAAACTTGAAGTGATTTTCTGTGACACCATACACCTCGTACCACAGCTATACGTGTTCTGAATCGCGACGTAGACGCAATAACATCCTAATGGGAAACAACACTCATACGCCCATCCGTATTTTGCTGTGCTGACCGTAGTGACAGATGGTGGGAAGTCAGGAATATGCCAGTCTTCTGTGCTGATATAACGGAGTCACCTCTACCGATGCTAAGGGATGCAAGAGACTATGGACGGACTGACAACGGAATCCTCAGTATTATTATTAGGATACATGGAGACAGGCCTAGCCACCTGAGAGGAAATTTTGAAGATTCCACGTCGTCTGAATCCCACAAGTGTAACGGTAACTAAATGCAAGAGATCACGTATGAATAATGAGAACCACCTAACCTTAGCAGACATGAAAGCTAGGTCCTGTTGGTGCTACAATAACGCTATATTTCCATCACATGACATGTCAGGGTGGCCAGTGGTTGCACATGTCCACCGACAAACATGAATGTGCTACTACTGCTCAATATAATAACCTATGCCAGATACGAACTTCGTGTATAGTTCCACCATTAAAACGTTTGCAGAATCCCCGTATCATCTCGATTTTCTTGCATTAACTTGTCCTTTCTCTCTCTGATTTTACAGTTACGGAGATCCAACTTAACACCAGCACTAATATTTCCTATTACTACTATTTACGGGCTGTCGCCTCTTATTCTTGCTACCCAAGTCCAGGAAGTCCTAACAGCTTTATCAGAAGGGCTCAACTGTGATTCCGAGTGTTATATCAAACACAATCTAAGGACAGTAAGCCTTAGACTACAAAGTACGCAACAATCCCCATGGTGGAAGAACTAGAATTAACTAACACCTGCCTACTCTGCACTTCTACTAACACTACACCTGTGCCAGCTATCTTCAAGTTACCTGAGTCCATTATCCGCCGGATCACTGACATACGGTTCTCCCGAGAATTTTCGCCGTCCTCGCTCCGTATTTTCAGACTACCATGTGTTTCAGAGTTTACAACCAAGTTATCTGCGGGACGTGTGGCGCCGACACGTTGCCTTCTCACTATACCTGGGAACAATGCCTCGTCGCCAGAGAACATGGGTTTCTTGAATTTGTATGCCTAGCAGGTAACGTCGTTGACAAGAATTACCTGACTTATTGGCCTTGTATCGCATGCGAGGAGGTGGAAAGAGAGGCGGCGGAAAGAGCCAGGAGACAGGGACAGCAAAACGGGGGTCATTAGAGGCATATAGAAGAATGGGGTGAAAGACGTGATAGTGATTACGCGACGTAATTTGGTAGTGCTCACTAAGCCTATCTTCTGATGACGCTTTCATGTATTTGGGTTTTAACTACCGAATAGCCTACTACATGCAGTGGTTAAAAGCGAATAAATGTTAGTGTGTCCTTATCATAATGCGACAAAAAAAAGGTGGCACCAAAAGCAAACTTGAGGATTGTAAGTACGAGGAAAGACTACATTGCCCTCCCCGCGCATGGTTGCCTATACATAGCAACTAATGATAATCGTTTGATTACATCACTCATCGCGCTGGGACGCGTGTGACCGGACCGGGAGAATTTCCAAAGGAATCGTTTGACCTCGAGTGTCTACTTGTGCGCACCCCCAAGCTGCCCACTTGCATTCCTCCTGAAGCCACCAAGATATAAGGATATTTCACTTGGGTAAACTCAAGCGCATATCACGGTTGTGCGCTACAGCAGATGAGAGAGAACACGCAAGATATTCACTTGAGAGTCCGATTCCCCATTCAATGCACTCTTTCTATATCCGACAACTTCAAAATATGGGAGGGGGGTCGGAACAACAGAGTTGAGAGCCGTCTGGGTCCTGGTATCCGTGTATGTTTATCCTCACTTATCACGACGCCTCTTTCTATCGGACATCGCGACGACTAGCTGTACAGATCTCGGTGGTGGCCTAAGAGCGGGCGTCCCTCTCGCTATCACACTAGGCGTGCTGGTTTCCTCCTGTGCAGCTAATAGTAGCTCGTACGACCGAGAAGATGCTTTCATCTCGGTAAGTTGGTGTTTCAAAACCAGTAGCGAGTATGTGCCTGAGCCAGGTGGTGGGCGCAACCGTCGCCATCGGAGGCAAGGAACTCCGGAGAGAACAAGTGGACGAGGAAACCTAAAATGGCACTAGTCGTATTGTTCATTTCGGTGTTGTCTATCTCGTGAATCCTGTTTAGTGTGATCCGGACGGCATGTGCCAAGTCCGATATGTTCAACTCATGTAAGAATTTAGAATTATGTCGAATCTATTGCTCAAGATGCTCTACGACTGCTCGGTGGCAAGTTCAAGAGGAATGAGACACAATGTGAGCTTCTTTTCAGCTTGTGTTCTTGACTGTAACCTCCATACGGTACACGGCGCCTGACCAATCCCCACCATATCGTCCCGGACCCGTGAAGTAGTCGATGACGGAAAAGCCTTGACCCTCGTAATATCTGCGAGTCGTATTTAGACGAGAATTTGAGAATGCGCGATGGATCGCGGTGTTGCCGTGACATGATGACTTACTTGACAAGCTTCTTGTCGTTACCGGCCCAGGAGTCCACGTATAGGGTCGGTTTTGACTTTTGCAAACAGTACTCTTGGGCGTGCCGTATCAGAGCAGCACCTGCGCCTCTACGCCAGCGACCAGCTCGAAAGTCGGTAATCAAGGCCTCGAGGTAGACATAGTCCTTCTTTCCCTCGAGCTCTTGCCTTATCGGGTCCTGGACAAAGAGCTTCCGGACGTATCCGGGCATCATGTCCTCGGACAGGCGTACGGTACCCACGGCTAAGAAGGTCCGACCTTCACTATCTCTTCGCATATTCAGAGAGTCCGGTAGTTCCTCGACCTGGGACGGTGGAATCTCAACCTCGGCGATGAAGATTCGAATAGGTTCGCCTTCGCCAGTGGACATGAATCTCAGCGCCTGTTGCATGACTCTCACAGCTTCGTCTCTATCTGCTCTCTCCATAAAAGGCTGCGAACCCCATTGGCTTCCACTCCCAATCGCTGCGAGCTGTATGAGAGTGGCGTCGAATGCGTCGGTTATGAACTGACCATCGGACTCGACCGCTTCTCGGATCATAAATACAGATCCGGTCGACATGGGGAACAGTTATTGTGGTGTGGTCGCGAGGAAGATAATGAATATAACCGACTTCAGTGATCCTATGTATTGGTGTTAAGGAAGTCTAGCCTATCTTTAGTCTTAATGTCTGTTTAAATCATGTCCCAGCCAAACAACAGGCAGCCGTTTTCTTGCACTGAATGAACTCCGAAGCGCATCGGGAAACTACCGAAATCGGTAAGGTGCTGACACGTAGCGCTAACGGACACGCGTACATCTCGCGGCTGTGGAATGAATTCTACTCCTATCTAGTAGAGGGAATAGTTCTAAACTAAAGTCGCCCGGACGAAAGGTCGGCCTCGGTTAATGGAAAAGGCAAGTCATAGTGCCTGTCAAAGTGGTGGTTAGGTAGGTAAGCACTGCAATCATCAGCTCCTTTCAAGCTGTGGGAATAGTACAATAGCAACCTCATGAGTCATCACAGGTGCGTTCGTTCACCAGTTCGAACTGTATCGATTACAGTGATTCTAGATTGACTCATATTTCGTGACACACAGATAAGTAAGTTGGTAGTTACAGCTGAATTATTATCGATAATCAGCGCATCCATCGCGTCGGGTGTCTGGCGTGTAACGCGTTGACACGTGACTGCTTTCATCGACCTATCATGTTTAATAATTAATACACGTTTGAATCAACACCTCCAGGATGTCGTGAGCTATAAACCAATATGCTATGTGAGACGCGATGCGAGACCCAGTCCGGGTTCTTGCTTCACTCCCATGAGCAGCGCTTCCAACAAGTCAATCCTAATCAAGTAACTTGACAAGTTACTTGAAGCAAGTCAATCAAGTCCAACTCAAGTTGGCAATTTTAAAATACTTGCAAGCCAAGTCTTATAATTAAAAGACTTGAAGTAGGTATGGACAAGTTTTCTCCCTTCTTTTTTTCTTATCGATAATAATATCTTTCTTTATCGTTATCGTTATCGTTATCGTCATTAGGACATTATCCTGTCTACAGGGTGAGATTATGATAATAGAGCCACCAACTCTTCCCTTCTCTATAGTCAAGGGTTCTAATGAGGTTACTTTTGAGGAAGCTGAGATAGCTTAACGTAGTAATGTTATTGAGATGAGTAGATAAGTCTTTGTCTTATCCTTCGCTCTCATTCAGCCATTTGTAGACTACTCTCGCATCCTTGCCCCTATATCTTTCGTCTGTCATGGCTTCTTGAAATGCCTTCATTGTTGGTCCATCTAGAATAGTCCTGGCACCTACGCTTTCCGCCAGCTTGCTTCCCATGCCTAATACTTTAGCGCACAGCTCGATTCTGAACCCACCATTGTAGTCTCTGCTGCTCGGGACGTTTTCCTGCACCCCAGGCACCGGGTTGCTCTTACTTGTAACCCAGCATTGCCCGCCACTCGCATTGATGACATCAGTCAATAGCTTGACATCGAGACCAGCCTTCGACCCTATATTGAGAGCCTCAGACGCAGCAAGAGATGTGATTGCGCTGAGATAATTGTTGATAACCTTGAACGCGGTGCCAGCACCGACATCTCCGCACAGGAAAATTTCCTTCTCTTTTCCCATATGTTTTAGATACGATTTAACGATTGGAAAGATCGTATCGGAGACATTAGGCAAGCAGCCAACCATGAACGTTAACGTGCCTGCTTCAGCACCCATCGGCCCCCCTGAAACAGGCGCGTCCACGAATATAAGGGTTCCATCTAGCTTTAAGTCGCTGACATCTCGAGTGGCCTTGGCAACGGTAAGGATCGTATCAGTCTCGATCGTCCCGCATTCCATGATGAGCTTAGGTGCTGGCGGTCCAGACCCTGCTGCCGCGACGGCGCCGGCGAGGATGCCCGTTTCCGAGTCCATATAGACGGATTTGACAGCATCTGACCCAGGAAGCATAGTAATGACGGTATCCTTGTATAGTAAATATTTTATTCGTTTGCACTTTGGGGCATAAGAAGGCACTGCTTACCGCCGCTTTTGTTGCTTCAAATCCGTTACCGATGACTTCCACAGAAGCCTGTCCTTGCGCTTCCTCCAAAAACCGGTCTATTGCGCCTTTGCTCACATCGCATATAAGCAATGTTTTTTCAGAGCCTAAACCAGAGAGAAGATTCTTCGCCATTGGATAGCCCATTACCCCAAGGCCTAGAAAATAATTTTTAGTAATTGTGCCATCGTTGTCTACGTAGGGTTTCTTACCAATAAAGGCTACTGTATCTGCGGGAGAGGAAGGCATGATGATTGCTATAATTACTTATTTACTTCCTTTTTCTGTTATGGACGGTGATGGTCTACCTAGGATATGAACCTTAATAGGCCGTTTTAGGGAAAAGATGGGCTAAGAAAAGCGTGTATGTTGAAGCTGACTTAATGCCTCTGTGATCGATATCTCACCAGTTTGTAGAATGTGAATATCACAGCTCGTTTCATGCAATATTTTGTTTATCACTTAGCAATCCGAATTTCAACATGGAATCGAATTCCTTTCTGAAACTGACACTTCTTAGACTTGCGATACCGGATACTATTGAGCCTTGAAGCCTCAACTGCCGTGACTTGGAGATTCAAGTTCCCCCGCGCGAGGGTGGTGGTTATCCATCCACATGCATAAATCTCCCAAAGAGTAACGATGTCAGTACCAATCATGGGCCGGGAATAATTCTTCTATAGGTTGGCATCTACGAAATGGTAAGAGCTCGACGCGATAGATTTAAGTACCCCAACTGCACGATGATCCCGCCTATAGCCTACCCGGCCAAAACCGATGCCTGTTGCGTTCCCTCCACCCTTTGTCATGCGCAAGCACGACCTCAACATCCATACCCTTTTTCAACTGGGTCACTCCTCCATCAATCTCAACCAATGTCTTCTTCGCTAAACCTGTATGCACGTGTACGCTTCTTATCCCGCCGTGACCATCGCTATACTCGGCAATTCCCTTTTCACCGCTCAGGATCCTACTGTCGTGACAGCAGTCTCCGCCAAGGTAAACGTACTTCTTCTCGCCAGTACGGACGAGTAGGTTCACATGTCCGTATATGTGCCCCGGGCTATCAATGACGTAGACGCTTTTATCGCCAAAGAAATCAATCGTGCGGGGAAAGCCACCAAATGGTTGCCACGACCACTTATCTGCCAGGGATGGTAATTTAGCCAGCGTGTCGGCGGGTGTCGACGTATGTATTGGAGAATTTGGCCCCGCATAATATTCATGAAAATTGTTGTCCTGGCTGGGTGTTGGCGGTAATTCGACAGTACGGGACACCGGGAGTTCATCGTTGTTGAACAGTTCGGCTGGGTAATACGGCCCAGCGCCGTTTTTCAGAAGATCTAAGGTGCCAGATCCTACAATGAACGTGGCACCGGAAAAGTCTGACGGGGTACCGATGTGATCCCAGTGCACATGGCTCAGGATCACGAAGTCTACGTCTTTCTCTGGGTTAAGGAGCTCCTTAACACCCTCGTCATTGTTTGCACCCTCGCGAAGACTCGCGCTGCAGTCAGGATCGGTAACTATCGGTCGTCGCGCAGCTACGTGCGGTTGCTGCGCTAGAGCGTAACCTGAGAGGTCGCGCTTGACACCTAGATCAAAAACTATATTCGTCACGTTTCCGCTACGAGACGGAGGTGACGAGGGGTGCTGAATAAGAAACGAAAGCGACGGGACGGTGGTGCGCGTATCAGGGTCAGCACCAGTTACGAAGAGGCAATCAGGGAGTGTTACTATAACAAAAGCGTCAGTTTCTGTCGACTTTAGAAGGATCTATAAGTGTTATGGAATTGTAAAAAGATGGTGAGATATAATTGTAGTTTGACTTGTCATTTCGTGTTGTTGAAATTAATCGCGGAATAACTCAGGCGTTACATACTGTGTCCGGCGTCTAAAGCTGAAACTGTTACATAGACTGAGCTTTCTATGTCGTTGGTAGCCGCCATATCCTATATACGGCGATGGTTTGGCCTTGCTAATCAGGGAGCTCGAATGAAAGGTGAATCTAAAATACGAGACGAATGCTCAAGATGAACCTCAGGTCTCAGAAGTCCTCTTTCATTACCGTCGATTTCAATGCTATGTGTAGCCAATTCCAGAGCCCAGCCCATTAGAGACTGATCGAGAAATTGGGGAATTGTTTCCTATACAGTCAGTACGTACTCCTTGGAATAAGAGTGGCCAGTCTATACGAGCAATATTTGTAAGAGTATATGAGGTATTATGGCGCAAGATACATAATGCAGATAAGCTGTAACGGTACCGGCAAAAGGCAATTTTCAAGGAGGGGCAAGACCACAGTACATCGGTAATTCTCAGTCTCTAGCAGGGGGCATAGTGTGTCTATGTGGCTCCCCCTCACGCATAGTTGGAGTCTACAGGATGCTTAGTAAAAAGAGGGAGGAGCAATTTGCCACCTAAAATAGCAAAATCGTGAAGCAAAAGCTCGTCTATACAGCGCTTTAGAGATCAGTAAAAACTACAGTAGCTAGAGGTTGAAGCAGCGAGAGTGAAGAACCAAGAATGGCGACAACTAGCAATTCTAACTTACCTGGGTCCATGAGAGCCCAGTTTCTGGACGCCTTCAATACCCCCTATTCTCTCCGCTCTGTCCCTCTCCCTATTTTGGGCTCACCCCACGATATACTTATCAAGGTTGAAGCGGCCTCCTACTGTCATACAGATGCCGTTCTCGCAGCAGGGCAAATGCAGCCCAATCCATCCAGCTTCCCACATGTAGGATGCCACGAGTTTGCGGGAACCATCGTCGCTTTGCCGGATAATTCCTTGTCAGATTTGAGGATAGGGGACAGAGTGGGCGTCCCCGGCCGCGCATTCCACCCATGCGGCACTTGTTTTGAATGTACGACTAGGCCAACGTCAGAAGCCCCTGACGTTGATCCGCCCGGGTACTCTGTTTACTGCCCACATTCTTTGAACAATGGCATAGATGGCCCTGGAGGTTTCAGAGAATACGCTGTTGTTGATAGCCGCCAGATTGCGCCTATTCCAGACAACTTGTCGGCGGTCGACACAGCAGTTCTCATGTGTGCTGGCGTCACGGTCTACAATGCCCTAAAACGGTGTGCCCTCCACACCGGCCAGCGCGTCGGTATTGTGGGCTGCGGTGGTGGACTTGGTCACTTGGGACTGCAATTTGCTACGAAAATGGGTCTCAAGGTTCTGGGAGTCGACAACGCGGATATTCCCTTACAATTGGCTCAAAATCTCGGTACAGGAGCTAGCATAGTTGATGCAAGATCCAAAGACGCAAATGAAGTGGCCATTGAGCTGGGAAGAGAGGATGGAAAGCAGGATAGGGGAGACATGGGGCTTGACTCAGTCATTATTTTACCAGAGAGCCAAAAGGCTTTCGACTACGGCGTTGGTCTCTTAAGGAATCATGGAAGATGTGTTCTGGTGTCTTTCCCAGAAAGAGGATTTCATATCTCTGCCCGCGATATCGTCTTTCGGGATATATCGATTGTGGGTAGCCTGGTAGGGACCAACAAGACATTGAGGGAAACGTTACAATTCGCTGCAAAACACGAAGTGAGGGCGGTGATAAAGACGTTTGCGCTATCAAAATTGAACGAACTGGTGACCGCATATCATAAGGGAGAAGGTGGAAAACTTGTCATTGACATGGCTCTGCCAGATTAGCGATTCATTTAGTCAAAATTAAACTTGGTCCTGTAAATGGTGTCATTTCACACCAGGTTGATGGATGAGGATGCCATTTTGCGCGCCCAAACCTATGAGTAATCCGTGGGAACATCATATTCATCATAAGCGTATAGAAAGTTGAAGAAACTATATGTTCCGTAATAGGACTTTATACCGGCTTCTGATGGTTTCGTTTCTCCCCTAGAATTTGAATCTCTCACTCTCGCAATTCTTTAAACTAGCCATCGGACCCCTTATCAAAGCTACATTTCTTTGCTCCCAAGCTCCCTAGTCATTTCACCCTTCTCAGCCATCTCATTAAGCACCTTCTCCGCTACCTTCATAGCATCAACACCAGCAGGGACGCCGCAATACGTCGTGCAATGGAGAATAGCCTCCCTAATTTCAATCTCCGTAAGGCCGTTATTTCTAGCGCCCCTAATATGCACAGCCAGCTCCGGCGCACGATTGAGTGCCATGAGCATACCGATGTTCAGCAAGCTACGCTGCTTCCTTTCAAGCCCCGGTCGCGTCCAGGCGTAGCCCCAGCACCATTCCGTGACGAGCTCCTGACCCGGCCGGGAGAACTCGCTCGATCCATTGGCGAGAGCGCGGTCAACATAGGCGTCGCCAACGACGCTGCGACGCACCTTAAGGCCTTCGTCAAATAGTTGCTTGTGGAGATTGTCAAATTTGGGATCGGTACTCATATTGAGGGGTAATAGATAGATTGGCGTGTATGAGTCAAGTTTTAAGACGATAAGAGGGTATGGCTTCCTATGTATGAGTGATAAAACGTTGGTGATTCGTCGATAAAATATCAATGTAGAATCCTCTGCGCTTTCTGCCGTACCAACGGGATGTTATACTCGGGAGCTGAGGGAATCTTGGTGAGGGGACAGTGCGTAATCGTACCGCAGTTGCACCACATTCTACCGACTCCCCACATGTCCTCGGCTTTAGGTTGAATTAATGCTACGGTACCTCGTTGGAGTATACCTTGGGAAGACTGAATCCTGGGAATCGGGCACGGGGATATTTAAATAACTGGATAGGACACTACGAGAAGGGCGAGATTCCGCCGATCGGAACTGACCGAGACACGCATTCTCCTTTCACCTTGCACTCTCTATCAGGTATGCGCAATCAACAGAAGCAATTCTATTGATATGGTGGCTTATGACGCAAGTAAACACCCCGGCAGAAGCGACTACTACGTATGATGTATGTCTCTGCGCCACAGTAGCACAGAGACATTTTATTGTATTAAATAGTTGTTTCTTGATTAAATTCAAGGACAGGAATTTCACCGCCTTCTCCCCTTCCTCCTTAATCTACCACATACAACTCAGATCATGTCTAATGAGAATTCGAATTGCAAACTCGAAATCGAGTCCCGCGAGTTCGTACAAGATGAGTACGGCAGCCAAGAGATTGAAGAGCGGCATCGCAAGGAGAAAGCCCTCGTCCGTCGATTAGACTACTTCGTCGCACCTGTGATGATGCTCCTCATGCTTATCAGCTACCTAGACCGAGGTAATATTGGATTCGCCGCAACCCAAGGGATGGCTCAAGAGATTCATCTGAAGGGCACCCAGTTCAATGTGCGCATTTACCGTTTCCCTCTTCCTCCCCTTTAATTAATCTCGTGCTGTACGTAAAATTCTAACCCAATACCAATTGATGAAGACCGCAGTTTCCGTCTTCTATATCTTCTATATCCTTGCGGAATTTCCTACTTCTATTTTAGTCAAACGTCTTCGGTTCGACCGCGTCATCCCTGCGATTACATTGTGTTGGGGTAAATATGTTTTCATACTGTTTTCATGAGACTCAAACAGTGTTGCTAACTGCTACTATTGCTAAATTTAGGCCTCGTATGTCTCTTTACAGGCTTCATCCGCTCATTTGGTCCGCTTATCGTCACTCGTGTTCTGCTTGGATTCTTCGAAGGTTGTTTATTCCCCTCCATCACGTTATTCTTATGCAACTGGTATAAGCGAGAAGAATTAGGCGTTCGTGTCGCTTTCTTATTCAGTGAGTAATTTCTCCTGATACCTAAACGCTGTCTAGCAAGATGTCTTACTAGGTATCATAGTTGCATCTGCGCTCTCCGGCGCCTTTGGCGGACTTCTGGCTTGGGCTGTCCTGCATCTTGATGGAGTTTCAAACATGTCTGGATGGCGGTGGTAAGCACTTGAGTTCTTGAACTGGCTCCCTCACACTCCTAAATCTAATCGAGATAGTATAGGTTGTACATCATCGAAGGCCTTGTCACGGTCATTTGGGCTGGTCTCTGTTTCATACTTATTCCTCAGAGCTACGAGACAGCCTACTTTTTAAATGACGAGCAAAAGAGCCTCATGAGAAGGCGTGCCGAGGAGATGAATGCCTACAGCGGCGGTTCAGGGCACTACACGATGAGAGATATCAAAGAGGCTGCCAAAGATGTGAAAAGCTGGGCACACGGCGTTATCCAGATAGCTGTCGTGACCATTCTCTATGGTGAGTCAATGAGAATGTCTTTCTGCATTCAATAAGTTAACTTTTATTGAAGGTTTTGGTACATTCCTGCCCATTATCATCAAGGATGGGTTTCACTTCTCGACTGTACAAGCACAATATCTTGTCATCCCCGTGAATATCTGGGGAGCGATCGTGTACGGTATTGGCGCAGTACTGTCTGATAGATACTCTGCTCGCTTCTTGCCGCTAGTAATATGCGCTCCGTTTGGCATCCTCGGGTATGCAATTTTGCTCTGTGACGTGCCTTCAGGGGTACGATACTTTGCCACCTATCTCATTGCCATTCCGTGTTTCCTGTGTACTGGGGGCAGCATGTAAGTCAACTACATTCCAAGCTTCCATAGTCGATTTGATAGTTATGTTAACTGTGCTTGATAATCTAGCGCTTGGATATCCGTAAATTGCGCACCAGATGGGAAACGCGCAGCTAGCCTAGGGATTGTATTGGGCCTGAGTAACATCGGCGGCGTTATCTCGGGTCAGATCTATCAGTCTAGTGCTGGGCCTACTTTTACACTCGGCCATGCGTGGTCTCTGGGTTCTTTAAGCATTGCATGGCTCGGCTGGTGGATTGTACGGATGATATACAAGAGACGCCAGACCTGCAAAGACAAGGTGCTAGCTGAAAGGACTGCGGCACCCGAAGAATATTTCACCGACAGAGCGCCAGGTTTCAAATATCAGATTTAATTATTAAAACTCGAACAAAAACACTCAGTCGAAATCCTGATCCTAGCCAGTTTTCCCATCTAGACTCGGTCCGTCGCTCAAGTGGAAACCCTACTCAACTCTTCTATAATGGGCGCCGCCACATGGGCTGTGTGTAAACTCAACAGTGTCGCTAGCTCCAGCACTTCTAGTATTTCTTGGGGAGTGCCGCCATAGCCGAGAGCGTTCCGCATATGGAGCTTCAGTCCAGGTACGTAAAGATGAGTTGAGGCTGCATCGAAAGCGCAGTATACGAGCTCTTTCATCTGGCCACAAGTTAGTGATAACTTCAATACTTTTTTATGCGCTGAATGCACTTCGAAAACCGAATGATTTGGAGAACGGTACCTTAGGCTCAAGTGCTCCTTTACCCTGTCCTACGGTGCCCTCTACATTCTTGACCCACGGTAAACTTGAGAACTCCAAGTATCCCGCAAAGAACTCAGGGTCAAGTCTCAAAAAGTCTTCCCAGAATGTATGCCAATACCCACGCTTCGCCGTGAATTCCCTCTGCAGTCTTTGCTGCGTCTCATCAAACGGTCGCGTGAGGTCGTCGAGATATTTCCCCTCCTCTTTCAATACTTCAACGAGAAGTGGAACCCCGATGTTGCATGCGTGTATTCCCAATGTGCTCGACAATTCGATAACCTCGAGAATTTCATCTCTGCTAGCTCCTTCTCTCGCTGCAGATGTGACGTGCTCGCGGATGCCAGGTGCATAGAGATGGGTGGCGGCACAATCAACGGCAAGGGAGATGAGAGCCTGTTCCTTGCGCGAGAGGTGAGATTTACGGCGTGGCACACTTGCTAGTGAGACGCTAGCAGAGAAAAATGCAGGGTCAACATTCAATAATGATTCCCAACCGACGTGGAAGGCATCAGGCCCTAATTTGGCATCAAATTCCTCCTTGAGTTTCTTCTGTTCGTCCTTGCTGGTCATGGTTCTCAAGCGATATTTTAGAAATTTGACTAGACTACTCCTCTGGATGCCCCAGCAATACTATCGGTGGGTGTATTGGGCGTGATATGGTCCGTACAAAAAGGAACGATTATGGGATTATAGTATGAGTCGACGATTCAACTCTTCGCTTTGTGCTATAATTAAGGGAGAGACCGAACATAAAGTTAACGGAGAATAGGCTGAACGCAGCGTGCCTCGGCGCTCCCTAGGTGGTAGAAAGTGCACAGAATAATTACCGAGTACCCCGCCCATTGCGCAGGGTTGGCGCCGACATTGTGCTACAGCATCATGCCAGAACATGGTTTGAATTGGGGTAGTGATAGCATCAGTGAGGGGAAATGTATTCGCCAGCATATTGAGCTGGGTCATGGGGAAACGGTTGGAGAGGAGATAAAGAAGTCAGGAATCGAGCTCGAAGGTGTATCGGAGTTTGACTCTAGGGTTATTATCGTAAAGAAGATAGATTGCGAATACAATAGCTGGTCGCAGGTTTGCGAAGGGATCTCCTTCTAGTTCTTCTGATATACAAGGTATCATAGCGTATAATAGATGATAATGTAAAATTCAATACTCAGATTCTAAGCACCAAAAAATCTCCTCGCATTGCCAGCATCCTCTTCCCACTCAACATCATGAGCAATAATGAGCTCAACGCCCTTTTCCTTCAAGTCCCGAACCCGCTCAATGGTTTCGTCGGCCTTAGCGCGGTCGGCATGAATACAGCAGACCTTACCATGTACATCAAGCCATTCACTAATTGCTTTCTCCCCGCGTAAGATCCGCCGATCATGACAGGTGTCGCCAGCAAGGTAAACCCATGCTGCGCTGCCATCATCTTTGAGTGTCCGAGCGAGGATGTTGATGTGGCCAGGAAGATGACCTGGCGCATCGACGACGTATCGACTGCCATCTCCAAACACGTCAATTACAGCAGGCAGCTCTTCGACCTCTTCCCACAGGCCACTGACGTTGATCGTGATTGGAAATTGCGAGGTTGCATACAAATGTTGAAGAGTTGGTATGGAATCCAGGACTGGAAGTTCTGGGACTCGGAAATGGCAGCCTCTACTCCGTATACGACTTGCGACAAAACGGTGAAAAACGAAAACGGTGAAAAACGTTTTAGAGCTGCTAAGAAAACTGGGCGTTACGGTAGCAATGCTCAATTTAATACGGGCCAAAGCTGTTCACCTTATTGTCGGATTTAAAGGTGGCGAACGGTTGGAATAACAGAGCCCACCTACATCCGCCGATATTCATAGACAACCACTCGACAACCTGGTGGTTTGCTAGGGAAAAGTACTGCCTTGTAACTACATAGCTACTGCGAACCCAGCGGCCGTGTATTAGGACGGCCATAATACGCGGTCCTGGAAGAACATAAAATATAACTCGGGCATCGGACACATAATTATAGAGGGCCTAGGACAAGCAATATATGCCAACTTTAACAAAATTGATAGTCTATCTCAAGAACGATCTATACCTAATAAAACAGCGCACAGATTAACTTGGTACCTAGTTGGGACATGCTAACATTCAGCTTTCCTCTAAACGGGAGGCGGGATGAAACCCACAGGCATAGTTACAAGCTGCTAGACAACAAACGAGTGTGGGAACCCTACCATCTTGCCG
Organism: Xylaria longipes; assembly: GCA_025201785.1. Lineage (NCBI taxonomy): Eukaryota > Fungi > Ascomycota > Sordariomycetes > Xylariales > Xylariaceae > Xylaria > Xylaria longipes. The sequence goes on from MU619770.1 coordinate 108,782, forward strand.
GACTTAGGTCACCACCCTCTCGCTCTCGTGGCCCGTTCCGCTGGCCCGCTGGTGAACCCATTTCGCCATGGCCGGAAGATAGGCTAGGGCGTTCAACACAGCGTCCTTAGGCGCCCTCTGCAGCATCTCATTGTAGGCTTCGTCAGTGCCGAAGTGGTAGAAATACATATCTTTGCCGCCGTGAACGAGCTCGACGTGCGGGAAGTCTTTGCGGACGGCCTGGGTAGCGTCCCAAGCCAGGTCGGAGTTAACGCCCATGCTGCGCTTATGGCATAGCTGGATCCATGGGCCACGCTCCATGAAACGGGTTAGAACTAGGTCCATCAGTAGGGTGCTCGAACGGCGAATGAAGTCGGACTCGTAAGTGGCGAGCGAGCGTAAGAAGTGGTGGGGCACAAAGACGGCGCTGGAGTGCCGCAGAAGCTCAGTGTTCTCGTCGGAGCGGATAACACGCAGCATCTTGGCAAAGGTGCGGTCTCCCGTCGACTCCGTCTCGCTGATGCACCAGCGATACGGCGCCTCGGACGCCGACGTCGGACGATCCGCCGTGAGCAAGGCTAGGCCGTCGCCCGATACGCGCATGGGCGTACTAAGAACGAACACGGAGTCATTCTCCACGACCCAGCGTCCCCCACGAGAGGACTCGGCGGGGAAGCGGAGCTGCAATGACTGCAGCACACATAGGGAAAGTGGCGAGAAGCCCCATGAGCCGGGCGAGAGCAGCTTATCGTTGTCGCGCGCCGTGAACTGCGAGCGCGACGACGCACCCGTTGATGTGACAGTGACGATGCGTAGCCTTTCCAGCATGCCGGCATCATGGCCCGAATCCACGAGGAACTCGGTCGTACGGCGGCTGGCCGCGATCACAGCACCAGTTTGGCCGCGCACGCCGTCGAACGCATGGATCACCACGCAGGGGAAGAGCACGGGGCCGTTGTGTGGGTGGGACGAAACGTGTATACCGGTCCCCTTGGGAAAGTAGCGGCCAACCATCTGGCCAAGCAGGTGGCGGAGCGTGCTTACAGACTCGGCCTTAACCAAGAATTCCATGACGTCCCAGGACCAGTTGCCAGGCTCCTCGGATTGTTTCCCGCCGGATGATAAAGCATCGAGCAGCGCCGTTCGCATTAACTCGCCTCCCACGTTGGGACTCTCGGCGGGGATTTCGGTCGGCAGCGGGCTGGCGGGAGCGGGCTGCCTGGTCTTGCCATCCAGCAAGTCCAAGACGAGGTTAAGCTTCTCGAGTCCCAGGAGAAAAAGGGGCAGCACCTCGTCGGGCAGGTTCCGCCCCAAAGCGCACGCGGCGTCGGCGACAAAGTGGGCGGCCTCGCCCAACCAGGTCCGGAGCCGCATCGAGTGGAGGCCGGACCGCTCGACGCGCTCGACCCAGCTCACGAAGCGGTCGTCGGACTCGAGCGCGCCGAAGAAGCCGCGGCTCGTGCCGAGCATGGTCTCGGTGCCGCGGTGGTATCGGATGGCGAGCCGGTAGCCGCCGTCGTCGGCCTCGTGGATCTCGTACTCGCCTTTGCGGATCTCTGAGAAGCCCGAGACGGAGAACGCGAGCTTGGATAGGTCGTACGCGTAGTCGCCGGACTCGAACGCCCTCTCGCCCTGGGTCACCGCGGCGGCCAACTCGTCGATCAGCGGCACGCCACGCGGGTCGATAAGCACGAGTTCGCGGGCCTCGCTATGATCTAGCGTGGCGAGCAGGTTATGGATATTGAGGTCGCCGTGGATCTCGTTGATATAGCGCGGCTGGATGGCGGAGAGACCGGGGTGCTCCTCCAGCCTGCGGAGCAAGGGCTCGAAGCCCAAGAGCTTTTTGCCGTTGAGGTAGACGTGCTCCCTATTGGCCACCTCGTGCAGGGCCGGGACCTGTAGGCGGGCGATCTGGAGACGACGCTCCATGCGCCTTAGGTGTGCCTGCTGAATAAAGTCAGTGGGCGCGTCCTCGATGCCCTCGATCCATACGCTGGCGGCCATTTCGCCGATCATGCGCTTCAAAATAGCAAGCATTGGCCCGGAGCCCACGCCTGCAAATGCCAGCTCGCCGGCCGTGAAACTATCGACGTATGGAAAGGCGACGGAGACGGCGCCTACTGCCTCATCGTCGCGGTATTGCGTGGTAAGCGGCTTTACAAACATGTCGGTCTTGGCGACGGCCGCGCTACTGTTGAGGAAGCGGTATTGGCGCCTTAACCACGGGCTGCCGTTGCCATCGATGCCGTCGTGAACGCATGTCTTTCGCACCACGAGATGACCGTCTTTCTCGACGCATAGACCCACCGAAGCGGACGATCCGCTCTCGTCGAGCGGCTGTGAGCACGCGTCGCTGAAGAGCCCGGTAATGACGAGCCCACCGAGCCGCGCCAGCACCGCGATTTCACCGTAGACCCTGTCGCCCACCGCCCATTGACGCTTCTCCTGGAAGCGACGAAGGAGCTGGTCCACCGAGACGTCGGCGGCGACAAGGCCTTTAAAAGGGATTAGCACCCGGGAAGGGGGACTGTCGGCGAGACCCTGCGTGACAAAGTCCCGCTCGGGGTATACGAGCTCGAGCACAAGGTGGTCGCGGTACTTGGATGCCATTTCGCTATCGTTAGGAGTAGGGTCCGCGGGCGCCGGCGGGACGACCAGGCAGTCCTCGGGGCCGCCATTGATGGCGAGAATGCTGGCGGCTTGTTTATGGGCTTGTTTGATGATCTCGCAAATGGTTCTAATGGTGTCGCTGGTCATACCGGGGAAGATATTCAGTGTGAACGAGTTGGATGCCAGTCTTCGGCTAACGGGAATGTCGGACGAAACCCGACAAAAGTCGCGCAGTCGGGGTATGTTGGCAATGCAGAGCATGCGATCCGAGGCCAGGGATACGTTCTCGGCCTCGAGGGTGGCACAGAGGTTGTCTGAGCTGAGGTGAAACTCTTTGGGGTCGACAACCACGCTGGGCTGGTAAAAGTTGGAGCTGGACCCGGTAGGGATGTGCTGAAAGTCCAAACCCGGGACATCCGCTAAGAGACGATGATACAGCGAGACGGCTCTGCTGCGCTCCTCGAGGGTTTCCTCCTGCGAGTCCAGAGCGCGGAGGCCTAAGAAGGCGTTAACTTCACTCATGGCCTCGTGACGGAACAGGTTAACAGGGCCTTTCTCGACCGCCTGGGCCAGCTTCCTGTCGCAGATGAGCACGCCGCCAGTGCCGGACTGAAAAGCCTCGGGGTATCCGAAGCGATGGATGAAGGCATCGGCCAAGAGGGCTGCGGGTGGCTTGCCCTTGGTCGGCACCAAGCTCTGCGCGCTGTCCGAAATAAGCTTAAGACCGTGCTTGTCGGCGAGATCGCGGAAGGGGCCTAGGTTGCCCTGGGTGCCCAGCCAGTCCACCGTGACGATGGCGGCAGTCTTGTCGGTGACAGCTGCCGCTGCCGCGTTAAGGTCCAGGACCCAGGTCTGCGCATCGATGTCGCATAGCACGGGCACGAAGCCCTCCTGCAGCACGGCCTCGATCGTCGACGCCACCGTAGTTGCCGGCACGAGCACCTCGTTCCGCCCACCGTCCTTGTGACCGTTGGGAAGCACGGCCTTGAGGGCGGCCTGTAGCGCGTGGGTACCGCTGTTCAGGCATACGACCGAGTACTTGTCGTCAAGCTCCAAAAGCGAGGCAATGCGCCGCTGCAGGCTGAGCCGGTGGCTGGAGCGCATCTCGCTCAAGACACCCTCGTCAACAACGCGCAGGCGGCTACCGGCGAGAGCAGCATCGGGCGCGGCCTCATTAGCAAGGATGGAGGCGATGGCGCCGTGCTCGCCAAAGTGCTCGTGGCCGGCAGGGAAAACCTGTGGCACCGGCTTGGCCGCGGAGAAGACCGGGTGGCCGCCAAGGATGGCTAGCTGACGGGAGACCGCGAGAGTGTCCATCTTGTTTGGCGCACGCACTGCTTATTCTTGCGGCCTTGAAGAACCCTTGAGTTTTTCCGGGGCAGATGAGACAGAGTGAACTTCTTAAGCAAAGTCACTCAGAATTTCTTTCTCTGAGTAATGCCTGCATCTCGACCTCGTGCCCACAGTCAACCCTAGCGCTGTAAAATACTTACCTATACACTGCAGCAGATTGTAAATTGGACTAACCTTCTGTTGATTTAGTTATCCTCCGCCAGCAAAGAGGGGCAGTTGCTAGGACGTAAACGACCACGTTTACCGCTGTATATCTCCACTTCAAAATACCACGACCCAGGACCCGTTGAAGGCTTCAGCCAGCGGGAGTCGACCACGTTTGCCGAAGCAAAACTGCAGATAACTACCTCAGTGCCTATTCTTCCTCGTTATCCATCATAGCAGAAATCTGTCCCAGTATCAAATCAACACGCTGCTGCATGCATCAACAACAATGAGGTTGAAAGCGGGCCGGCATGGATTGGCAACCATGGCGCGGAATCGCTCCCGAGCAGCCTCCTTGGTCTCGGCCCTGGGCACGTCGTCGATAGTGGTGCGCTGGACCCTCAGCGGGTCAACGCGGGCGCGTAGACGATCGTGCAGCATGGCCAGGTTATCAAGGTCGGCGCGGAGCTCGACATAGCAGTACTTGTACCCGTGCGCCCAGGCCAGCGCGTGGCCGTGGTCAAGAATCTGCGAGTAGAGGCAGGGGGTGTCGACGATGACGCTCAGCCCCTGACGCATCGCGTTCTCAGCGAGTACTCAGTCGAGGCCATACGCCATCTTGTCTGCCTCGTCAAAGGAGACGCCCGAGTCCAGGAGCAGAGACTTGATGTTGTCATGCGGGATGGCGACGGCGCCGATCCGAGGAGCTAGCAGGTTTGCCGTCGTGTCTTGCCCGACCCCAGAGCGCCCGACATCTGAACGAAGAGCTTGCGGCCTAGACGCTGGTGAAGAGGTTTTTGCTGCTGCCCCAGCGCTTTAATGTCTGTCGATGGGTTAGACATGATAAACATAAGCGTTTGGGTTTTAAAAAGGTATTAATAGAACTAAATATGAGAGAGGAGATCCGATAAAATGGGCGCAAGAAATAGTTATGTATATAAAATAAGTAGGCTTCAAAAGTAGGGAATTAATACAGGAGCATGGCCTTACAGTAAGCAGGCATGATTTTTTCTCGGCCTCTTATTGGTCTAACCATCGATACAGCATACGCCAACGCATTTCATTTGATAACATCACGTAGTTGAGATCCTTCACACGTACAAGCAACTTAACTCACATGGGAATAGAAAATAAAATTAATATCATCCGGCGTCAGACCACCAGCCCGCAAGCTCTTCACCACACCCGGATTAGTAGTAAGGGGTAGTCGCGTAACTAAATAAGCTCCGAGTATTGCTCGACTGCCCTCCGCAGTCCCAGATCGAACACAATCCGTGTGATATCGCCAGCTGTAGGGTACCGCCGCACACAAGCAAATGTGATGGATGCAATAAAGGCAGGAGGTCCAGACACCTAATTTTACCTATTATTTGGAGCTAATATTCTACATAAGGAATAAAAGGAAAAGAAATGTAAGAAGTACAAGAATCACTGGCCACAAGCCACACAGCTAAGCCACACACAGCGCCTGGGCTGTGACAATACCTCGTAAAAAATAAAGAAAATTAATTATAATTAATTATTAAGTACTTGCAAGCAATAAAAATATTTATCTTGTTTTCAAATAATTTCAAAACTATTGTTTTACCTTGTTTGGTCAAGTCATTTATCAGTTAAACAAGATATTACTTTACCTGTGTGCGGCGCCGCTGTAGGGTTCCTACCTATGCTGGACCAAGAATACAAGCGACGGTACGGTCCTGCGTGCTCCGGCGGACACCGGCTGCACGAACTGCTCTTCTGGTAACATGAAGTGACCTGCTGAGAGAGCATGAACTTGGACAGTTTACAGACCAGGTTCCGAGGTATTTGAAAACAGGGACCTCATATTTGGGGAGGAAGTTGATAGTATGATAGTATGATTGGATGATTGGTTCTAAAATTTATTCAATCCACATTAATTTTAGCTCTTTACCTACATAGGTAAGTACCTAGGTAAGTACGCGCTCGCTTCTTATCGAGTTCTAGACTTCCCTGCCCTCGTGGCTTGGAGGGGATAGTGGAGCAGCGTGGTTAATTTGTCGCCAGGGGCGGGGTTCTCCCGTACAGATGTAGCCTGCCCCTCACCGTCGATCCTACTTGCGGTAGGACGCGTGTACCATTGTCGGAGTTTGCAGGTTGCATATTCTATCGGGATTCGTTTGTATAGTGGGATGATGCAATGCACTGCACACGATCCTTACGTCGGAGACAATTAATGTTGATTCTCCGTTGATCTCCTCGAGCAACTCCCAATCTCAACGGGACGCATGCGTGTAGCAGTACAACATGACTTATCTACACCAATATTACTGCCGAGCAAAGGATGCGGTGCATTTCGATTTCCAAGGTTGAGAACAGCTTGGTAGAGAATCACCTGCAGTGTCCTTTGAGCCACTAAGCCGCAGAGCCACATATGCCAGGCAGAAGATAAAGACGGTAGCAATGCATTTGTCAACTGTGCACAGCGAGGTGTAGAAGTAGGTACTTACTTATTGGATGTGTCTGCTTTTGGGTACCATCCACGGATGTTGCGACATTATGCATCAACAGGTGCATCCAATAGTACAACGCAGGCTCCGACTCCGACAATCCAACTCGTTGTTGCACTAGAAGAGTAAGCAGTCCGACATTCAAATACTAGCGAACTCTTGCAACGCCGTATGCACTACAACATTGCATGCACTACAGAAAGCATCTCAAGTTTGGCTATCACCTGGTAGACGAGGGCGGCCTGCGTCGGTGACGGGTAGACTGGCTGGCTGGGAAACACCTAATAGGAAATGGATACTAAACAAGTCTTGAACTTGACTACAAGATATGTTTATAGAATTTATAGTCTAGTGCCCATATCTTGATTTTAGATAGACTCCTTACTATTTAGCATCATAAGTATGTGCACTGGGGCCGGCGTTATCGACTAGCCTGCGCCCAGACTTGTTGGGTCATGATCTCGCGTGGGGCCTCGAGGGCCCGCTTAAGCTCTCGCGATTTCGCAAGCAGCTCTCGTCTAGCTACAACAGAGTCATCGCCCGCCTTAGAAAGGCCACCGCCGGCAGAGGCCACCTCTGACAGGAGCTTGGGGACGGCACCGATGTTGGTTGGGACGACAGCCGATGCAACATCAATAGGAGCCATAATGACCGAAGGATATTGGACCGGACAAAAGAACCGAACGGGGCAGGTTTCACAACTGAAGAACAATTAGGTGGGTATTGTACCGAAAAAGAGAATGTTATAATGATCTTGAGATTAGAGGAAAGGTATTGGCATTGAAAAGCAAATGGTTTTGGCTTCGGCGCAGCCTGTTCACCCCATCCACCGGAAGGCTTGAGTACACCCCCTTTTATCAGCAGGCGGGAGGATTCAGCAAACCTTGATGACCGCAGGGCGCTCTTTATCGTACAAGACCCCAATTGATTCAATGGCATACTATCTGGCGCCCAGCCACCTGTAGTGACAGGTGTGTTGATGCTACACATGGTAAGGATCCGTTCCGCCTGACACAATTCAGGTATAAAATCAAAGTATTCCAGGCTAGGCATATTCCATAGCCTTATAGCCTGTTTGATGTGGCAGACTCCTTGCATTCTTGTTCATGAAAGGAATTTAAGAATGCTGGTCTTTCTGCAAGCCACGCCGCGGAGGTGCTTTGTTCATAATGCAACGACGGCAAATCCGCCGGATTATTGAGAAAACCACTTAAAACTCTATCGCGAGAACTAAGGCAGGTAGCAAATGCTGGTAAAGAGCGATAATTTTGTAGCAACTACAAGTATTGTTCAAAAGCCTACAAAGCTTTACTCGATGGAGCGATTGAAGTATATTTGTGCAACCTGCTCCAGCCTGCATTTAAAAAGTGGCTGCAATTGCAGTAACAGCATGCAACCGTAGGATGATGATTGGATGACTAAGTGATAATCCCCGCGTAGGATCAAAATTATTTGACGAACAAATGAAGCCTACTGTTTCGTCGGGAGTAATCGAGCCCTCACACTCACCCCCGGGGAGATGATGCAGATGTGTTGCTATAAACCCAGAATTGTAACTTAACACCATAAGCGAAAAGAAAATGCAATAGACAACACTACGAGCAACACCATTAATTCTATCATTCACTATACGAGCAGCAAAAAGAAGAAATGTATGAACAAGCGCCGCCATTAGACCCGGCTCGAGTGGGAGAGGATAGGGGCGTCTTGACTACTGCTGCAATCACCACTGTCGCAGCTATCAGCACCCTGTTCGCCGTCGCCAGACTATGGGTTCGAGTAAAGATAATGCGCAAATTTCAGTTCGATGACTACATGATCGTGATTTCAGTTGTAAGTGACACAATAACTAACCTTTATTCGTCATAGAGCCCTGACAGCAGGCCAGATTTGCAGTTGGATGAGTGTTGGATTTTCTACGGCTGCAGTGCACTCGGGAAGTGGCCGACACATACAAACGCTCACGACAGAACAGATACGAAGAGCTATTTTGTTCACCTTGATCGGCTTAGTCCCAGGAATTCTCTCTTTCGTTTTACCCAAGCTCGCCGTTGCGAAGCTCCTCTGCAGACTGCTGAATCCGTCACGGCCACATCGTATTTGGCTCTGGTCCATATGTGGCTTCAATCTCCTGGCCTTGCTAGGGTCCATCGGCCTGATTTTCGGCCAGTGCCAACCATCAAATTCTCAATGGGATTTCTCGGTTCCTGCGAGGTTCTGTTGGGCAGCGCCGCACACAGTCAAGTTAAGTCAAACAAATCGCTTTGACTTGATTTGACTTGATTGACACCCAAAATCGCCTTATTTGACTGAATCGAGCGTTTGGCTTACTTGACTTGAGCAATTAATTGGTCAAGCAAACCAAATAAGTGGATTCGAGGGTTAGCAGCTTTTTTTTTTTTTCGTATTACTGCCCATAGAGCGTAATTAGTTCTAAATAGCCTTAATAATAACACGCGTGGTACTATTCGCGTAAGGGCTAGGCTAGGTATATATCTAGGCGTAGCTAGGTGTGGCTAGGTGTGGCGTAGGCTATCGATAAGAAATTTCTACTACGAGAGAAATACCTAGGTAGGTACGTACAAAGTATTTCTTGTTAAATATACTTTGTAAAAAATAGAAAAAAATATAGAAAATTAATTGCAATTAATTATAAGTACTTGTAATTAATAAAAATCTTTGCTTTGATTAAGCAAGTAATTCTAAATCGTTATTTTGTTTTGACTGGTCAAGTTACTTATTAGTCAATTAAGTATTACTTTAACTGTGTGCGGCGCTGCTGTTGGGACAAATGGTACACGGTCGACTATACCAGGGCTGCATGTGGTTAGTAGTGCACTCGCTATAGTGCGCGGTTAATTTGCCAGGGTTTTTATGCTTACAGCGGCTGCCCAGCATTTTCAGCCTTTGTGGACTTATACCTTGCCGTATACCCTGGGGTGGTGCTGTATAAAATCAAACTACCAACGAGGAAGAAAATTGCACTAAGCCTAGCACTAGGCATTGGTGAAGTGTAGGGGGCTCCGCGTACAATAGCGCTGTGCTTGCTGACCACAAGTGCAGCTCCACCGTTGTTGCGGTAGTCAAGATCATTGGACTCGATAGCCTTGCTAGCATTGACTTTACATGTGAGTGATCCAAAGACTCTTCTCTAGTAGGCCGCTAAATTTAACAGACGACAATTGCACTCTAACCATCTGGACCATGTAAGTGTCAACCATGATGTACAGTCGGGCGAGTACCCCTCACGGGTGTTCGGCTGACTTCTTGAACAGCGTCGAGGGTAGTGTCATCACTATTGCAGCTTGCATCCCATTTCTCCAGCCTCTTCTGGAGAGAGTTCGGAACCGGTGCTGGTCTACGAAAGGTACTAGCAAAAGCACAGACCCGACATCTGGTGGCCGAAAGGGGCACGCTGATATCGAACTGTTCGAAAACAAGTCCCGTATTCGAAAGTTCCGCCGCAAATTTGAGATGGATAGCATCCTTGCAACCAAAAATAACGACGAGGGGGCCAGAGTCACTCAAATACCAGTTAGAAGCCAAGACTTGATCTTAGAGGAAGATAAGACCCGATTGGTGACCACAAATGGAGGACTTCAAAACGATAGCAACAGCACACCACCCAAGACTTACCAGGGGATCTACCGGACCGATGAAATACACATCAGTTATGCAAGAGATGAAGAAAGTAGCACGAGGCCTCATCGTCATCACGATAGTTGGTCGTAACTTGTTGGTAGTGGACAGAATATAGCGATGCTGGGCCTCCGTAAAAAGAAGGCCCTAGTTACTGCATATGAATGCCACGGGGGTAGTGACGATGCCGCGCGCGAGGAAGATGCGCAAGATGTCTATGAAATGGCCGATCAAGAGAATATAATAGCTCCCAGGAAACAATGTTATTTATTATGGGTTTAGCTAAGCCCTATTTAGTTTACGTATAATCACTTTGCTTGGTAATTAGGAATATAAATTACCGTCCTTTGGGCTATTACATTTTCCTTTTCTCCTTATTGCTGCCGAGTGCAACCTGTGCGGGAAAAAAACATATTCGTGCAGCCATGGCTGCGATTTCACAACTGAGGATAAAGCAATGGAAGGGACAAAAAGAACAAACGAGACTCATAATCGCTGTAGGCTGTGGAATTCCATACATGTTGCAAAACTAAATGTTCATTCAAATGTTTCGCATTTCGTGGCTATTTGAGTACGAGTATATTCTCTTGCTTATACTTTGCCGTTGTTTAACGCACTTCTAGTTCCATTCCTCTTCAGCCTTTCCCATTCCTCTAGCTGTGTCCAGTACCTCAAGAATTTCCCAATCAACTCATCAGAAATCTGCACACCATTCCTCAAGGTACTTGAGTGCTGCCTGGAAACTGTCAAGTCCATCTCAAGCTTGTCATCTTGAACTTCCGAGTCCACCCTAGGCTCGTATTTACGCTTTAACCACTCCAGTAAATGGTATGCTGGGTTATCTTCAATCTCCAAGTCCAAGTTTTCCAAACGTCGTAGCCAGTCACTAGCAGGGACAGCCTCAAAGAGCATACCCTGCCTGCGGAGTGCCGGGAGAAATTCGGAACTCCATTGTACAGGAGTTGCGTTCGCCACGTGGAACACGCGTGCCGATCCCTTCGACGTACCTATGGGCTTCTGAAGCGCAAGCTCGACTATCGAAACAGCAGCGAGATCCAGGGGCAGCCAGAAATGAGTATCATGAGGCCCATGAGTGATTGGAAGTACACCGGTAGTAATGGCGCTCTGTACTATGATGGGGATAGTGTCGGTTGGATTCCATAGGCCGTAACGAGTATCGCCGGCCACCTGGCCAATTCGCAAGATCTTGACGGGTAAGTCAATGCCACAGCTTTCTGCACGTTGAGCAGCCACATCGCAGATTTTCTCTGCTACCCATTTCGACTGCCCATAGCCCATGTTGCTTGTAGCTTCCCACTCATACTGCACTTCTTTGATAGGGGGATCTTTTACACGGAGCGCAGATGCCACACTAGAGAGGAAGCAGAATGTTGGTTTGGGAGACAAGGGAGAATGCATCGCGAGATCCAGGAGGTGAGTGACAGAAGTGATATACGGTTCTTCAAACGATCTCAGGGACATGTTGAAGTTCACCGCCCAAGCGCCGTGTATAATTGTCGTTACAGACGACCGGAGAGCTTCGTATAGCTGGTTGCTGAGGCCAAAACGAGGCTCTCCGAGTATGGCCTCGAGAGCGATAATCTTTGACATTTGAGAAGCATCCAAGTCATCGAGTCGTGTGTCAGCGATAGCTTTGGTAACGCGCTGCTTTGCTGCACCATCCACTTCAGCTCGGACCAGGCAATATATCTTGTCTATGCCAGACTGACGGGCAATGTAGTGCAAGACGTGGCAGCCAATCGTGCCAGTCGCTCCCGTCAGAAGCTGGAGTACGAAGCTTTAGCGAGAATACACGAAAAGCAGGGTAAACCTTTATCCGCTACTTACAACAACTTGCCCCGAAGCCGTTACCGTAGGCCCCGGCTCAATCTTGGGAAACTGAGTATACTTCTGTACTAGACTCTCTGCGAACGACTTGAGCATCTCGGGACTGTGCAAGGGATGCCGACTGTTTCGGACGTCTAGTATATGCTGAGTGAGACGGTTGACAGTTGGGTATTCGAACGCCACATTTGCAGCCAACGAGCGACCAACAAGGTCGACCCGTCTGAGCAGCCGTGACCTAACATGGGATGCCTGCAAGGAGTCCATTCCCATGAAAAAGAAGTCAGAATCGTCAGTCAGCTTACCCTCTTCAACTGATAGGACAGAGCCGATAGTTTCTCGAACAAGTCCTTCCACATCCTCGTCCGTAACTGGAGCCTGGACTTCGTTCTCCAGATCTATTCTGGCATAGAACCGTTCAATATCTCCTCTGCATAGTTCTAGAAGTCTAGAACGAATTAACGTAGACTTTGCGGTCATGGGCACTTCGAAGCCGACGTCCTTAAGAATGACGGAATCAGGAGATACCCGCGCATATGCTGGCACTTTAGCGTTTCCCAGTTTTAGATTGGGCTTGATGCTATCAAGAAGCTCCGCCTTGGAAAGCCCAGCTGCACTTTCAGACGGAATAACCAAAATTCCAAGCGAGTCATAGCCAGCGCCGAACACCACGGCGGCATGCACGTTAACATTTACGGACAGAGCCTGCTCCAGCGGGGTCGGATCCGCTTTCTCTCCATTGACTAAAACGATAATGTCGTCAGCTCTGCCAGCGAATTTCCATTTTCTTGGGTCGCTTGGGTGACGCTCAAAGAGATCGTTGGTGCCGTACGAGCCGTCGCCGCGATTTGAGAGGATCTTAGTGGGCAGACCCGGCAAGATGACCAAGTGGCAAACATTCTCTTCACCTTCGACGGGCTCGAATTTCATGAATGGCTCAGCGTGCGGTAATGGTGAAACCCAGCACCATTCCTTGCCAGTGCCGGGTTGCATCAAGCCACCACTCTCGGTCTGCCCGTAAATAGTGCTAATTGTTACACCCTCCTCTACCAGCTCGTCTCCCAGCTGTTGGGGCACCGCAGAACCAGCTAAAACGACTGAATCTAGCTGCGCCAAGAGCGCGGGGCCTCCTTTGACCTCAGCACAGAACTTGAGGACTTGGGGCACTGTAACCAGAGTCTTCGACATAGTCAGACCTAGGGCCTCGAGTAAACTAGATGCGGTGACGGGCCGCTCCGCGCTCATCACACTTAGTCTCCGACCACTCAATAGCATACGAAAAAGAGTGCCAATGCCGAAACTATGGAAAACGGGCAATGTGGTCAAGGTGTCGTATTGAGGGATTCGCTCGACCAATTCTGTGTTCTGAAGAAGCCACTCGCCAGAATTCATAGGCACCGGCTTGGGCAAGCCCGTGGTGCCACTACTGTGAATGATAAGCTGGGGTGAATCTGAAGGGTGCTTGAGTTCCAGGACAGGTAGGTAGAGATTAAGAGGCCCTTGACCGACCTCTTCGAGTCGCTGTAGATCTACCATAGGAACAATGTCGAGCTCGAAACCTTCCGCATTATTCACCCTTTTCATAGCCTCTGCTGAAATGCCGGAAACAAGTACTGTTTTGCACTTTGTCTGCCGTATCAAGTGTGCGAATCCCTGGTCGGCTAATCGCGGTGACATGAGGAGCGTTCTCCATCCCACCCTTTGCAGGGCGAAGAAATAAAGGTGGTACTCCAGATTTGAGACGCCGACAACAGCTACGACTGGCCTTTCACCCGGACTCGTGTCGTTCATAGGAACCCTGAGATATTCTGGAAGTACGGTAATGGCAGCTTTTGTCAACTTATCCAAATCCGCCGCGGTGAAGTCCTTGAAGTCAAGCGTGCGAGAAGGATACGAGATGAGTACGCTGTTGGGGATCTCTTCTACCAGGCGGCGGAAAACATTGTCTAGGGACAATTCTTTCAACAAAAAGTTTGGCGCCATTTTGACTCACTAATAGCTAACTAACCGTATTGAAGCATCCGTAAGGATGAACACAGAGAGGCCTGATGAAGAGCGATTTATCGAAATCGTGTTGTATATGTGAACTTTTTTGATGCGCGGCAACTTGTGTCTTTTGTAACACTTACAAGTCCTTATATCTACATAGATGGGAATAGGTACGTAGGATCTTTTCAGATGCTAGAAACGGTAACGCACGTGCCCCAACGCCAACGTCCCCTTTTGCAGAAAAAAAACTGCCTGCTGCATAATTTCGGCATCCTACCCTACCATTGACCCTTAGTTCGAAAAGGACAAGTCCAAGCATCAAGCTTACAATTGCCGAGAGCTACCTCGCCCGGGATTCATTGTAAAGAGCGGTGAAATTCATTGGAAATAGATTACCTGCAGATCCTTTAGCGCTTAGACCTTTAATACGAAAACGGAAACTCTAGACGGGCGGTTCTCGTCCAACTAGATAATCTCAGCCCCATGTTTCGGCGGGCATTTATCACAATATTTTGATCTACCCGCCTGGTGAGCCTCTTTGGTACTGGAGGAGGTCCCGGGCTCCGAGTGAAATGACAACTCCCCCCCATCCCCCAATTCTGATGCTTGTATTCCAAATGAGATATTCTGTGGGTTGTGAATCGTAGTTATATAGTCCCGAGGTGAAAACTGTGCTGGATGGCAATAGCTTATCATTATGATGCTAGCTTTTAGATAGAAATCGGCATATTCATTTACGAATACGAGTGACTATGATGAACTAAAAGAAGGAAGCTGGTACAGTTTGTAGTTATTATCTAGTCGTACAAGAAGACTTATGTACTAGCCTATCTTTGTTTCTTGGAAGTCATCGTTTTAAATAGACATCCAGCAGACCCATGGGTCCGGTAGCGTAAACATTACGAATCTCATATCTAGAGTCCGCTTCCTTCAACAGAGCCGCAAACTCGTCCTCAGTACGCTCCTTAGAACCAAATCCTACCATCATGATCATATCAAGGTCTCGCACGGCGCGCTCAGCATGGCGCGGCCAAGTCCCCGGCTGAGGCATGATGATGTCGTTAATAAGTAAAGGTGTATTTGGTTTGGACCCTTCCATTCCCGGCACAAGACTCTTGAACATGGTCACAACGTCACGGTCGCACCAGTCATGAGTACACTGGCGTAGAAGGAAGGCGCCTGCGTTTCGATACGGCTGCGGATCGAAGAAGTTGTGCCGAGCAAAAGAGACGCGGCCTCGAATGTCGTCGTTTAACAGCTTTTCGCCTTCGGCAAGCATCGCGGCCGAGTCGTCCTGAACGACAAAGTGCAGCCGAGGAAAGAGCTTCATTTTTACACCATCCTTAGAGGCGATCACTTTATAACTACTGTGTGCGTGGGTGGGTACGACTTACTCCGGCTAACGCCATCGAGACGTGGCCGCTCCCACCCCCTACATCTACGACTGTGCCGTCGAGATCGTTCCAAGGGAAGCAGTCCCTCAGCTGATTGACTTCGCGACCCACTTCACAAGCTCTCGAATCAGTATTAAGATCCTTAAAGGCAAAGGATAGATGGATGCAGCCAAAACTTTTGTAAAACGTACTCCTTGTTATGCCGGCCATTGCTCGGGCAAAACGGCCAGCATATTCGGGGTGGTGGGTGTAATACTTGAAAATGGAAAGACCGTGTCGCGTTTTGAATGGGCAATGCTCGCTATCGGATTCGTGCGGTGTTGTTTTTAGGCTTACGTTAGAATCCGCGGCTGCTTTGAGCATTTCGTCGAGGCTGGGCATAGGCACAGGGTTAAGAAAAAATCAGCGTGCCCCCTCCCCCCGGAAGAGACTAGTTTAGGTCTATTATGCTTAACCTACCAGTACTGAACCGCAGCGCGTATTTCCGCATCCTGAAACAAAACGACGGAGCTGGAGCTGTGGGAAATCCAACCGGGCCTGCTCATCTGAAAAAACCTATGCGTCATTAGCATACCTATGGTACGCCTCGTGCGATCGACGTCCAGGCCGGCCTTCTCGGCCAGCTCGGAAACCGATATCTCTTGTCCGGGCGCCACGATGGTAAAGAAGTCGAAGTCGAGCGCGATCTGGAAGGCGATCAGCTCGAAGCCCAAGACGCAGATCGATCGCAGGAACTTCCTCGGGCCTTCCACCAGGCGTTGAAGGTCTTCGAGGGAGCCTGTCAGACCACTCTGAAGCGCCAAGTATTCCGCCGTCTCGGGAGTCGGTTTTGAATCGACGGCAAAGGTCGGCTCCGGTAGGTTATTGGCCCGTAGGTACGCAACGATGTCTTCAGTTTGCTTAAGGACGTTCTCGGCAAGAGTAAGAAGAGAAGCGCCACTGGCAGTGCCGTTTAGTGAGTTGGACATGATGAGAATGTGATATGAAAAGGGCTAAGTATTTTATGACTATAATTCGTACTTGTTCAGAAACAATTTGATATCAAGGGTAGTTTTTATAAAAGGATGGGGTGCTATGTGCAGCTTTGTCCCTTATGCGTTCCTCAACGCGCGTGGGACTCTCTAATAGTTGGTGAGTTCCAGTTGTCGGAAGTCGATCGATGAGAAAATGCGTTCGCTCGTTGGCCCAAAAAGGTCTCTAAAGTTACCAAAGGGATACAGTGCTTTCAACCCTAGGTTATACACCTAGATCAATGTGTTTCGACAAACCGAATGTAACTACGGAGTGGCCTCTCTCACGCTCACCTTTTTGGGGGGTCCTCCATAGACCCCCTGCCAGCTTTGACCTTTCCCTCGAGCATATAGGTGTATGTAGTTGCCTCAAAGGAAACATGGGATATGGTACGATTCTAGTGTGCTTGCAGATACTCTTTAGGAGCTGCCCGGGGAACACCTCCGGAGTAGCTACTTCAACTGCCGACCAAAAACACCAACCCTTCGATGCTGCGGAGTGCATCAATTCCAAGGAGTGCTTTCGAAGGCTGGCTGAAATGCAGTAATCCTTCGATACTACTCTCGGGGCAGACCGGAAATGCATCCGTCGACTCAATTGGGTCAAGATAACGGGTCCACCAGCAACGTAGCTGTGAAGCGTCGTGATTGTAACAACATGTGAACGATGTCAGAAACGAGCCGCATGAAGTGAGACCAAGGGTCGTTAAAAGCTAAAACCTAAAAACTCTACTCCAACTGCAATGCAACCGCGGGGACCATCAGACTCGCAGGATCTGCGTTCTTAACACACTTCAACGTATCACGGGGCTTGCAAGGATACCGATCCCGCCACTTGTAAGTACAACGGTAGCTTTTGACGTACTGAACTGCAGCTACAAACGCCGTGCTACCCCTTAAATTGGAAGCCCTAGGTACCTAGGTACTTAGCAGAGCCTCACTCTCAATTATCGATATGCATCGACTTTACGATGCCACAGTTCCAGAAGGTGTGTAGTAATATTGGGAAGTGTGGAAGTACATCCCGATCTTGCGGCTAACAAAGATTATCGTTAGGGAAGTTACAAACTAAATCAGGCTTTAGATGACGAAATCAAACGGACTGTAGTTACTATTCTCTATCTCAAGCATCACCATTCTTCCGGCCGTCAGGCTTCCTCGCATCTTCGAGGCAGTCTATGACCACCTCATAGAGCCTTCCCGAACGAATGGCCTCGTATACAGCTGTGAGGTAGGTTCCCAGACTCGGCGCCAAGCCTGCCTGGGTGTCCAGCTCGCCCATTGCATCGTATAGTTCAGCTTCGGGAATAGTATCAACCCCCCGTAACAACTCTTCCCCGATGAACGGGACGCCGAGGCCATGCCGCACAAACCGGTAAAGCCTTTGACTTGCTAAGCCCAAGTATGCCCTCGTGGGTAGCTCCCCGCCGTCGCCGAACAGAGCCCGAGTTTTCTTGTACGTCTCGAGGGCGGTGTTCAATATCTCCCCCTGAAGCTTGCCAACGGCGACAAGTGTGTCGGGCAAGCTCGCGTTGACAGAGCTCTTGATGATATCCCCCTCGAGTTCGTAAATCGACATGGCGAGGCGTTGATCCAAGTCCTTGTTGGAGTAAGTTTCCCAGCCGCGCTGGAACCGCGCCCATAGAGCCGACGCGTAGGAGTCGACTTGATCATCGGGATAAGTCATGCACTCGCGAACGTTATCGAAGAATTTGGGAGCCAGGGCCTTGCGGAATTCGCACTCAAGGGCTCTCAGGTCTAGAGCCTGGCAGACTATGACGATATGCGCGGCCGCGAGCTGGCTAAAGACTTCGACGGATTCTAAAGTATATCGGGTCGAAATTAGCGCCAACGAGTTCAACGCCTGGTTTCCCATCTCGGCCGTCTGCACGTGAGTCCCGACCGGATTAGCGAGGAATCCCAGTTCGCTCGTCAAAGCTGCCGTCATGACGTCGATCCCCTTGAACAAGTAGCTGCCGGAAGGGTCGTCTGACGCCAGATTGGGCGGAAGACCGTGGCTTGTCGCAGGGTTTATGAGCTCGGTGCATTGGGTAAACAGCATTCGTCCCAGGGACTGCAATCCCTGGCGGAGCTTTTCGACGGCGGAGGTCACCGCCTTAGCTTGGAAGTTTCCGCCGCTGAGGATACGGTTTCCGGTCACGTCCACCAGCGGATTATCCGTTACAGAATTGATTTCTGTAGAGAGTTGTTGATATGCCAATGCGAAGTCCTCAGTCACGGGGCCGATCCACTGGCTCGCTGTACGGATGGAGTATCTGACTATCATATCAGCAAGCCCGTGATTACCAGCCGGCGCAGTCTATTAAGGGGAAGTTACCTGTCCTGACAGAGTTCGCCGGCGTTTGATTTGAGCGGACTATCAGTCGCTACCTTTAATCGGGAATAGCGTAGAAAGGCATATATGTTCTTAGCAGAGTCCAGCTGGCCCGGGTGCGGACGGGTTTGAGCAATAAAGGGGTCGAAGCTCTCATCGGTGCCAAGGAGTGCCTCGACGCTCATAGCAGTTAGTACCTGCGACAATGCTGCGAGGCAGAAGCACTCGTGCAAAGCAAGAGAGGCTATACCGGCCGAAACCGCAGTACCGTTCACGATCGCTAGTCCCTCCTTGGCTTGAATGTCGATGGGCGTGATGCCGGCACTAGCGAGGGCGGCATCGGCCCTGACAACCATCCTCTTTCCTTTGGTGCGAGGCCCGGAGAATACGGTTGCGGATCGCTTTCCCTGCATCGCGGCTCCGATGTAGCTGAGGGGGCTCAGGTCTCCCGACGCAGAGATGCTGCCGCGGACTGGGATGCGGGGTACGATGTCTTTGTTCAGAAAGTCGACCAGAGACTCGGCGACGCATAGTCGTATCCCCGAGGCCCCGCGACTTAAAGAGTTCAAGCGAACTAACATTGCCGCTCTGGCCCAGGATTCCGGCATGGTCGTGGCCCCCACCGGTTCATTGATTGGAAGCAAGACCTTGGAGGAATAGTGAGCAGATGATGTAGATTTGTTAATCTCGACGACACCATTGCTCTGGGAGGAAGAATGGATCCCCACAGATCCGTTGCGTTTGTTGGTAAACGAAGGTTTATCGTCAACCAAGATTCCGAACATCAGATGAGAAAAGAGACTTTGTTGCAATCCACGATGTGCGACTGTTCGTGTATCAGCACTCCCACCGAACCCGGTGTTAGTTCCGTAAATGACATCTCCCTTGGCTAATTTATCGCCAACGACTGTGTTACCTCGTGAGATTATCTCCGCAGCTTCAGGCACTAGTCTGGATGGAATGAGATGTCTTGCGACCATAACGACATCAGCGATCGTCAGCGAGCGGCCGTCGATGGTGGTCTGCGAGATGGTGAGGCCATGCCAGTGTTGTAGTATAAGATCCGTGAAATTCGCCATTGTTCTTAGCTTGATTATTCGTAACAAAAGACTTCACAAGACGGCGTATCAACTTGTTGAATAAGCAAAGATATATTGCACCAGCAACTGAGGTGGCCGTTTAGGTGGTTGACAGCTTTTATTAATACTCTACAACTCGATTAAACGAATATACCCAATCTCTTATCAAGCTGCAGCGTAGAAGCCGTGTCAACGGCACGGCATCTCCGGGATATTGATTAAAAATTCACGAGCGCCTCAAAACAGTGGAATCGTACTACTTCATGCAGACAGGATGTAATACCGCTTAACCCATCACAGTTGTAAAAGATGTATCTGCATGAGGCAAAGGAGAGGAAGCAATGACATGCACAAGTACTATTTGTTTAGTTGATTATCACTTCTTCGGCTTCGGGTCACGTTAGGTTGGTATTTGGAATCGCCTTTCGACATATTACCAGTTTGAAGACTGCCTGTTCTAGAAGAAGGTTTCTGCAAGTCGAGCCAAGAAAATCGCACGGAATCCTGTTATCGGAGTATCATTCTGTGACGCTCAATATTCCAGTAATGTTGCAAGTATGGCACCGTTGTTGCACATGATGCCGTCAGCTGAATAAGGGACTATCGAGCAAGAGAGTGTTGTTTTTAGAGGCTGATCTTGGTGCCTTACGGAATCGACAGGAACAAGAAAGGACATTTGTCGCCCATAGACTGTAATCTATGACAATCATTTGCATTCATGCGGCTATCCAAACGTGTGGGGGGTAAACAAGCTAATGCGTATCAAGTCTGCTACGCCAGTCTGATGTTACTCTGTTATAGTTAAAGCAATGTAGCATTGCAGTGTTGAGTTGTAGGAACGATAGGATTCCGTAAATCCCTCTTAGTGGATATTGACAAATTTGAGGCCGAAGGCAACATTTTATTCCGGCTAGCCTGCATGGCCTGCATGAGTAGGCGGTCACGCTGCTAGCTATTGGGTTACTCTTTCTGCATCAAATTTGGAAGAAACAGAGTGCTACCTAGCAAGCACGATAAAGAAAATGTCAAGTTCGGATGGCGAAATACAAGCAGTGCGTTATTGTTAAGGAACCTAGTATAAAAAGGCCTGATGCTAAATAATGAAAGTTTACATTAAAATCAATAAAACAAAAAACCTTAATTTTTATGCATTTTTAAGTGTAAATAATAAAAGAAGCCAAAAACAAACGGCTATTAGCAATATTATAACAACTTGGCAGTCTTTCTAATGTGCGTTGGCCACGAGTTCTCTAATGTATCAATGTATCTCGCGAACGAAGGGCTAGAGGTGTCGTTCAGGCAACGAAAAAACCAGTCATCAGCCTCTCCGGATTGGATCCTAAGCTTACTCTGTAAAAATACATTAAAGTTATTAGTGCTCTATCAAACGGATCTATCAGGTGCACGTACCCAGCTTGAAACCGGATCAATGAAGAACTGGAAGACCTGGCGCCGCTCATCCGAGTACATCGTCAATACGGGATCCGCAGGCTTGCCCTCCCGTAAGACCATAATCAGCGCGTCACTGAGGGCCACAGAGTCAAGCAGAGAGTTGCTCAAGCCTAGGCCGCCGATGACCTAAGCCCAGGAGATAGAAGTTAGAGATCTTATCTTCGTAATATATGAGTGCGTTTGCATTCAGACTCACATTGTTGACATGGGCGGCATCTCCGGCAAGGAGGCATTTTCCCTTCTTCAAGTTTGCGGCAAGACGCTGATGGACGGTATAGGTCGCTCTTCTATCGATTTTATACGATAGCGGGTGAGGGCCTACCCAAGCTCGGTCGTAGTGCTGAGCAATGTACCCCTCGGTTAAGAAATCCTCATCGGTCATGGTTTTCAAATCCTCTGGGTTGAGGGCAAAGGTGACTCTCCACTTGGATAATTCCCCTCGGATCGGGGGAGTGAGAGGTGAGAGGACGGTGTAATGCACGGGATCCATGAGGAGTGTCGTCGTGATCGGGCCGTCGTCCTCATTGGATAGCCATACATCTGTGGCTACAAGCTTCTCGGGCCAAGTATGGCCCGGAAAAGGGATTCCTAGTAGTGATCTAGTTTTCGACTTACTGCCGTCTGCGCCAATCAAGAATGAAGCCGTGTATTGTGATTCAGTATTTGACGTGAGATCTTTTACTCCTATCGACACGTTTGCGTCGTCCTCGTCGCTCCCGTCACTCTCAACCGAGATAAGCTCCCTGCTAAACAAAACTCGGACGTGACCGGTGCCAATAGCTCTGCTCATTAAAACCTGGCACATTTGCGATTGCGGAATATTGAGCATGCTGATAGCTGGGGTGCCGTCCATGGGTGCTCGTGGAGAGCCCTCGGGGTTGAATCCGGTTGCATCTTCCTTTGGGAAACTAGCAACCAGTTGTCCGGGTTTCTTGCCTCCGTTGCCGTCAGATAGTGGGGGAAGACGGATGTCGAGGCCCGTGGTCCTGAATCCACCCCCTTTTTTGATGAGATCGTTGTACACATGGGCCTCGTCTAAAGCAAACTGAACTTGAGGATAAAACATGCATGCTCTCGGGAGCTGTGACAGACCGCTGTCTCTTTCCAGTACGGTCACCGATATCCCAGCTTGGCCCAGACGTAGAGCTGTAAATAGACCTACGGGGCCGGCGCCGACGATGAGAACTTCGGCGTCAGTTGTTTGGGCAGGCATCACGTAGAAAGCCGGTACGAACGTTTTCCGTAAGTATGCAGTAGACAGTAGTGGAAAGAGAGAGCTCTCAGGGTAAAGATACAAAAACGATAATAGGGCTTCGACGCCACAACCAAGGGCGGTCTTCCAAACTCGATGTATTTCAGCGTGAAACTTCAGTGATAGTGCCTATACAGAAACCCCCGATCCTGAGCTATCAAGAGAGCTTGGATGGCCGCTTGAGATGTGTTATGGATGGGACTCACGATCCTTCCAACGTTACATTCCTACCAAAATTCCATTGGTAGGTCTGCGACTAATGATACGCTAGCTAGCTGCCTTGCAACGGCAACCTCCATGAACGTGAACTGACTTTGGTTATCTACAGCTTAAACGCATGTGGATGGCCGCGGAGGTCTTTACACCAACCAGTTGTACCAGATCGAGAAGATGGCATGCAATGCAGGATCCTTGAATCGTAATATCCTGCTGTCAAGCGGCCCGTGTCTGGTGGCGTCGCTGTTACCTTCTCTTTTGGCTAGTAGATATATCGAATTAGGATAAAGAACCCGATACATTTCCAGATTCAGAAACGATCCCCTGTCGTTGAGGCTCTGCTCTTCCCTTGTTGTCGTTGCATCGTTTTTCATCAATGCAGGAAAGGTTGGCCAATCAACAAAGTCATAATATGCAAGCAGCGTCTATTTTCTGAGTATCCTTCGCTTAGGGTGCACCTGATGCAAACTACGCATTATCTACTTACACAGATGTGACCATAATCATGTGCCGACGTTACTTTATAGGCTTACCCGTTACATTGCATCAATACAGGTCTAGCGGTGTAAAAACCTCTGCTTCAAAAGTGAAACGTTCCCCGGGATCTTCATACAAATCGTTGGAACCGGGACGACCGCGCTTCTACTGTAGCAAGGGAAAGATCCTTCACTTCGGTTATGGTTGCGTACGCGTGCCGAAATTGCAGCATTTCGTCCCCACATTCAGCTCGGCACTTGCTGAAGGACTTTCCCACATTTTTATTGTTACATTAGCACCCTTGCTATATACCGCCGATGACACCGCATGGCCAGCCATCCCCAGTTACGACAATGCCGCTTTAGCTAGCACAGTAAAGCCTAAAAATCTAACCAATCTACACCTATCCCAATGTCTACAGTATAATGTTAGTGTGGTATTTGGCCAGTCGAAATGAAAGGAGATACTTGCTGCCCGGAATAAGCGGATGAGCGACGGATGACTCGTAACTGAATGGGTGATATAGCATAACTAGGTAGGGACAAGAGTGGCGAGCTTGGCAGTAAAGAGGAGGAGCAGGGTCATTTGGAGGGTATGATCTCTCCAAAGATTGGAAAGGCTTGGTGACAAGTGACCGCCGTGTTATTCTCCGTTGATAGGGGAATCGTAACCAGCGTGGTATTGCTAAGCACAACTACCACAGTAAAGTGAGGAGTAAGCATAATAGGGGCTGGTTCTGATGTCGTCACCAACCAATAACCCGAATTGAGAGAATCTGAGAGCGGAAGGACGTTTGAAGGCATAAATTCACATCGTGGTACAGACCCAGCTACTTGCTACGTTCTACAGCTAGTCATGACATGACTTTCTTTCCTTCATTACAGAGAACTTGCAACTGTAAACAAAATAGACGCTATCATGTCCGAAGCTGTGTACAACCTCAATCATGATTGGGACAACGAGGTTAAGCGGCTGAAGATACAGCACGATTTCTTCCGTGACCTAGCCGGGGGAGACCTTCCAGCTCCCGTATGGACTCGCGTCAAGGAGTTGGAAGCGCCTAAAATTGCCGATGTCGGTACGGGCACCGGAATATGGGCCACGGAGCTGGCCGCGAAGCTTCCCGAGACTGCCGTGCTCGATGGTTATGACATCGACGTGATCAAGTTTCCAAATCCGAAGACATTGCCCAAGAATGTCACTTTACTATTCGGCGATGTTTTCAAGCCCTTCCCCTCAGAGGCCTATGGTAAATATGACGTGGTGCACGTTAGGTTCCTCATTTTCGCACTGAAGAAGGACGACTGGCTCCTGGCAGTGAAGAATCTAAGCAAGCTACTCGCGCCTGGAGGCTTTCTCTTCTGGCAAGAGACCGGTCCCTACAGTTGGGCTTCGGCTCCTTGGAGTGAAGCCTATTACCAATGGGTCAGGCTCGAATCTGAAGTTGGAATCTTGCTGGGTCGAGATCCGTTGTAAGTACTTAGATATCTGCCATCAACCAATTTCTGGTGCAATCCCCCCCTTTTCACAACGCTTCAGTGAGCTAGAATTCGCTAATTCCCATAACCAGAGCCCCGGTTCGGCTTCCGTCTCAGTTCAAGGAAGCTGGTCTTGTGGACGTTGAAGAAAAGATTTTTGCTATGCTGCGACAGTCTAGCACGACCCCCGTGGATGAACAGCCTGGGTTACTAATCATGGCACAATCGCTCACCGGTCTCGTGGAGAACGGGACTCTAAAGGGCAAATATACTAAAGAAGACGTGCGCAAACTGGTTGACGCAGCCAGGGCAGATGTCCAGAATGGGACCGCGCTCAGCGCAAACTTTCACTGGGCCTGGGGACGAAACAGAATCTAGAAGGGGAGGTAGTTACCGTGCCCCAGGAGAAGGAGCCTCTTTAAATCATATCTACCAATGCGCCACAAGAGTGCCCTCATAGAAATCTAGGCGATCCAGGTGATCTAATGAAGAAGGAATTTCGTTCTTTAAGGACGCAAGTCTGATTTTAGCAGACTGTTGCTCATTTAACATGATCATACATATATATGTCCCCCATATTAGTCCTTCCTTTCGCATTGCACAATTATTTACTCTTCTTCGCTGGGGTGTTAGACAGCCTATATCATCGGTGCTCTGGGAAGTCACTGTTGATTTCGAGATATTACAATAGTAACGGATGCAAAGGTGAGATTAACTATAAATTATAATATAATGTCAGCTATCCTACTACAACGCCGCAACTCGTCTCACAAGTCGGGTAGAGTCTGAAAGGTGTAACCCCCAAGAACATTAGGATTGATACATCACATGTACGGCGGTGTATGCCGTCGTAGTTCATATAAACTGCGTAATTAAGCAAGGAAAGGGTGAAGCGGCTATTTATATGTAAAACTTCACTTCCGATATACCGGCCGGTTTTTTTTGCGCCACTGTAAACATATGTCATCCGAGCGTTGACCTAAGCTCTAGCTCTGTTATTCCCGGTCACGTCAATGGAGATGCTGACAGTCTTTCGGATGCTCTTTCCCACATGGCTTTCAGGCGACTCGGACGAGTTGGCCGCGTCATGGTCGGCTTCCACACTGGGCTGCGCCGTGCCAGTCTCCATACCCGTGAACGTCAGGGGGAATTCATCCGCTGTGTGATCCGCAGTCGAAGGATAACCCTTGCGCCCGCCTGAACCGAAAGTCCTTATGCCGAATGAGTTATGAGACACGCTGGTACTTT
Source organism: Xylaria longipes (assembly GCA_025201785.1). Taxonomy (NCBI): domain Eukaryota; kingdom Fungi; phylum Ascomycota; class Sordariomycetes; order Xylariales; family Xylariaceae; genus Xylaria; species Xylaria longipes. The sequence continues at coordinate 134,753 of MU619770.1, forward strand.
TTCTCCGGTTCGCTATAAGGGGCCTTAGTGTAGCAATAGAGGCGGCAATGATGACAAGATAGCCCTCGACACTAGAATAGTGTTAACATAGGGAGGCGATTATAATACCATTGGGCGAACTCACGTCCACCAGATGATTAGACTGGCGGTATGATAAGTGTAATCATCTCTGCTTCCAACAGATGGCAAGTAGACTGTTTTCAAGATTGATCCGACCATGGCACTTCAACGATGTCAGCTTCATAGAAGGGAAGTAACAGTAACTTAATGGTGCCCACCAGTGAAAAGAAAAACATCGCCGAAACTTACAAGACACCGAGGCCCATTAGGACTGCAAGAGACAACTTCTGAGAGAGCTTCATTTGGAGCTGCCATACGATCACGGCCGGGAAGACTGCTAAGGCGAGATCGGTAGCTGCATTTAGAGCTGTACGTTCTTGTCAGCTTCAACAGACCGCCTGCGTCCACTGCTAATAACTGACCGCCTTGGAAAAATCCGATATTTCTCTGATACACCAGATCCCAACAGACGCCCTCCACTCGCCGGTCCCAGAGGTACTCGATCGGTTTGCACTGGGTCAGGATTAAAATGTAAACCAGGTTATTGAAGACAAACTGGGAAACGATTAATGCGTAGAGCAGAATTCGTCGAGGTTTCTGAACGGTCACCAAGGTCAAGAGCAGCATGGCAAATGATATCCTGCCAAACGCAGGGCCGATGATGGCCGGCGGCTGAGCTAAGTAGTCCCACTTGATTGCTTGGATGGCATCCTCCTCCGTGAGCGTGTCCTGGTGGCGACCTAGCCCGTAGTGAATCGAAAGTTGAACGAAGATACTGTCTATTAGCATTAGGATCTATTGAGTAATGGTTCCCGGTTAGCAAGACTGCAAACTAGCAATCTGGCAGGGGGGGGGGATCGTACGAGCGCGAGCAGCATTACCCAATCGTCCCACGCTATGCGGCGCACAATAGCCGCGCGGGTGTAAAACCTCAGGCTCACAACTATGATAGCCACCGGCGCGAGCAACCATGTAACAGCTTCGATGGTTGGTGCTAGACTATCGTTAGGTTCCGGCATCTTTCTTGTGGGGGTTCGATAGTGGAATGAGATAGAACGAAGTTGTAAAGCTCAAGAGTCAAAATGGAGTGCGATAATTACGTTACGAGAACAGAGACTGTTCAAATATATTTAAAGGGATGAAGTAATTAAATCGTTTAAAACGAGCCAGCGCTCGATTTATGTTATATAAGCTAATATTTTAACATTTTTATATAATATAAAAAAGTATTTATATTAATAATATAATTAATAACCTATTAAAATATTTATAATAATATATTTTTATTATTATATTATTTTTATTTATAGCTTTAAATATTAAATTATAAAAAAAACCTTTAATTAAATTTTACTTTATATTATTTTATTTATGTAAATTATATTTTATATACGGTAATTTTAACTATTTTACAGCGTACTTTCTAAATTTGTCGTCCCCTGTTAAGTTTTTAATTCTGTTAGATATAAGGCGGGAGCTCCGCACCTTCTACCGTTTAGATCCAGGATGTGGTAGGTTTAACTAAGTCCTACAGTTAACAAATATTACCCATCCTCCAATGATATGTTAAAGTTGTGAGGGGGTCTCTATCATTCTATCCGGTCTTTTCTCGTACTTTCAGCTGGTTTACCTGTCTCCCGCAGTGTGTCACAACAATGTGATCTTTCCCAGCATAGCTGCCTTGCTTAGCATCTGTAGCATTTGTAGGGTTTCAATGTGGCATTGAACCCAAAAGAAGGGTATTAAAAGTTACCCTGACTTTCGGTGTAGGAGGTCGTAGCCTAGGAACGTGCCAGTTGAATTAAGTGAGTCTCCTGTAGGCAACAGCCTCTTTGCATCGGGAGGGATTAACCAACCAGGTAGATGGTTGGTGATCATACAGTCTTAAGTGCATTTGGCCGCATGACCCTGCTACTTATGTATCTGATCTGCGTCCTATCTTATGATTACCCATAACCAAGAAGCTGATGGCCGCCGGTGAGTCCGCTGCGGGGAGGTTGGGGATATGCCTTTAAGCCTCAACAGTGGAACAACGCAGTGCGGATTAACATGATGAGGGTTAGCAATATATAACGTTGTATTGCATGAAGCAAAGAACCCAAAGGATTTCCTTCGGGATCGATATAAAAAGGATCCCGCCTGATCCGTTTCATTTTCATAGCAACTGGGATTGGCACCATGTGTGCAAGGTGGTATAGTGCGGGGCACAGCCAAGTTGAATGCAACAAGGAGACAATCTCATGTAGGGTAAGCAAATAAGAAGCAAATAGGAAAGCTTTCCGCCCCTGCAAGGATTGGTCTTTTGCGTTGAGATGACGTGATGGATGACTTTGCATAATAATGCCATCAAGCTTACAAGGGGTGAGCCATATGCTACAGGGGGTAAGAAGTGCATTTTGATACTGTAAGTTATCCAATATTGGAGGCTCTTGAACTCACTCGCCGATGTGTTTCGTTTTCAATATTTCATACTTCATATACTACTCCAAGCCAACCGAAAGAATATCTGTGAACTCAGACATAATCGCTTCACCCCTTTTCATCCATCACGAACAATCAAAGGCATGGCTTATACTTCATCTCAAATAATCATCTCTGTAGTCATTGTTTCGTTGGTTATCCTTTCGCGGAAGATTCTCCAGATTGGCCGACGGCCGACAGACCTTCCGCCGGGACCTCCGACCGTACCCATCTTAGGAAACCTCCATCTAGTAAGACTAATGTTACATAGTTTGCATCTAAGCAATCCATTTATAACTTCGTTAATTATTTGTAGATACCTAAGCACGATGTCCATTTGCAGTTCCAGAAGTGGGCGCAGGAATATGGACCAGTGTATAGCTTGATATTAGGAACTAAAACCATGATCGTCCTCTCTAGTGACCGTGCGGTAAAGGACATCATGGATAAAAGAAGCGCTATATCTAGCGACAGAATGGATATGTACATAGGCCAGACGGTAGCGAGCGGGGGGCTACGAGTCCTGATGATGGCAAGTCCAGCAATCCTAGATGGAGAAGTTTACCCATTGCTAAAACTTTTCATTATGTTACCAGCGATACGGACAAACTTGGAGAATGGTATGCCGCCGTTTTGCCATCTTTGAGAGTACCAAGCTGACCATCTCCGAGGTTCGGCGGATCATGCATGACCTACTGAACGTACATGCCGCGCAGGCCTTCGAACCTTATCAAGCACTTGAGAACCAACAAATGATGTACGATATCCTCAACGGCCCCGACAATTTCGTAGAACACGTTCGTCGATACTCAAACTCTCTCATAACGACCACCACGTTTGGGTAAGAGACCCCTGATATTTCATATTCGGGCTGAGAAATAGCTAAGTCTTCAGATACCGAGTCCCGACTTGCGAAGACCCTCACTTCAAAGAACTCTTTGAGGTGCTCGACGAGTTCCTTCTACTTGCACAAACAGGCCTAGCTGCGCTACTTGACTACCTGCCCATTTTGCAGATGCTTCCGACATGGATGCTCTCCGTGAAGCAACATGCCAGATCAAACCACCAGCAGGAGAAAATTCTCTACAGGTATCACTGGGACAAGGCCAAAGCCGATATATTAACTTTAGAGAAACCAAATCCCTCTTTCAGCGTGGGCCTTGTTCGAGAACAGAACAAACATGGCTTCGACGACGACTTTGCCGCGTATATTACCGGAACGCTCCTCGAAGCCGGGACCGATACAACTGCGAACACTCTCATCTGGTTTCTATGCGCTATGCTCGTCTTCCCCGAAGTGCAGGAGCGCGCAAAAGCCGAGCTTGACCGAGTAGTAGGTCCAGACAGGATGCCTTCGCCCGAGGACGAGCCAAACCTACAGTACATACGTGGATGCGTCAAAGAGTCTCTTCGTTGGATGCCTGTTACGATTATGGGCGCGATGCCTCATGCTCTTACGCAGGACGATCAATACATGGGATTCCGATTGCCGAAAGGAGCGGCACTTGTGAACAACGTTTACACGATACACAGCGACACCGCTCGTTACCCGCACCCGCACCAGTTTGATCCCGACCGTTTCAAGGACGACAGGCAGAATTTCTACGACGCGGCCGTCAACCCGGACGTCGCGCAGCGCGACCAGTTTGCTTTCGGAGCCGGACGACGCATCTGTCCCGGGATCCACGTCGCGGATCGAAGTCTCTTCCTCGGCATCTCGAGACTGCTGTGGGCGTTTGATTTCAAGAGGCCGCTTGACAACGACGGGAATGAGGTCGTTCCGGATCCTACAAACGTCACTCAGGGTTTCCTCGCCGCGCCACTACCTTTCAAGGCTATCATCACCCCCCGAGATGCGAAGAGGGCAGAGATTATTCGCAAGGACTGGGAAACCGCAAAGCGGGACAATCTTGACTCTGAAACAATGCAATGGAAGAGCTTCCCCAATGACACTCTTAAACAATAGTTAGCTTACTCTTCCCTAAATGTAATACATCATATTTCGGCTATGTGTGAATCAATCAGGCCCATGTAATCAGTGTCAACCCCCGGCCTCCCCGCGTCATCCTTATTTTATCGCCCATTTTACCCTTTCTCTCTTGCGTACTTCCCGTTGGTTAACCAAATTTGCTGGGGATCAAGACCGTATTCTACTTGTTAAAGGATCTGATATTTTGTAGGTCGTTTAAAGTTTAGAGGATTTTTAGAGTGGGTAAGTAGGTACTTACCGTGTAGTTTAGAGTTTGTATCTAACATGTAAATAAATCGCTACGGCTTACTTGAAAATCAAGGAAGTTTAAACTCAAAAATAAATAATACATATAAAATTAATCAAAAGGGGGGAAAGAAGGGGAAAGATGTCCAACACTACACATAAAAATAAGGAGAGTAATAGGAGAGGAACAGAACACCGCGCAAATTAATAATTACCTACCTAGGTATGTATACGTAGTATGCATGGGGCTATATGCTGTGCGACACTCCCGACCATTGAATGCGCTCCGAACGTCGTGATTATTTGTTCTCCCCCCAGTTCTTCCAGACGCATTCCCAACGAATAGAAGTAGTAGGTATCCAACCAAGTGCCACTGGAAGGAATAATACAACCCCAGCCAGGCTCTCCTCGGCGATTATCGTCCTTGCCGTTCTGCGTATCCTCGTATCCTCCAGTATCGCCCCCAGCTCCCCTTCCTGCTGACCACGTAAGGAGGTATTGCCGATCACCGTCGTTAAGCATATCCGGCTCCCCCGTAGTTAAGCATAACGCGCTGTCACGTTAGCAGTCACAGGCTCGTCGCAACGCGTAGGCTGACGCGGCCCGATCCTTGTCGCATACGAACCCTAGAAGACCAAATTGACGTTTCATCGCGTCGTCAGGGAAGGTCGGCGGAATATTCGCATTGCTGCTGAGCTGTTGCATCACAGACTCGAGGGCTTATAACAGCTCTCTTCTCAACGGTTCAGGTGCTGCGGTAAAGGAGGTAGACCCTAAATCAGTAATGATGTCAAGGATAATATGCTTCCGCCAAGCTGTCAGCCTACATTGGGTTCGTGAAACTCAGCTTGTGCATTTGTCGCCATCTGTTGCCTTTATTAAGGGGCCCAGAGTACCATGCGTACCGTGCTTGTTCATTTATCCAGGACAATATAAAAGTATTAGTTAATAAACAAATTATTGATAAAAAGAATTTCAAGTTTAAAGTATATATTTTATTTATTATTGAACCTTTAATTATTATGTTTAACTAGTTAACTTTCATAATAATATTATTACTTTCTTAATTATTAGTATTTATCTATGTACCGCGGAGTTTGCCCCTACTTAGGTAGGCTGAACAGGCGAACTGAACCCAGTGACCTGCCAGTGGTCATTAGGTCTTAGAGCCGCACTTCCAATTCTTCGCTTGGAGGGGGCAGGTATCAAGATACTATTGAGGCACATTACGTTAGACCTTCTTGCTATGTGACCTGGCTACTCGCGCGCTGCTTTGCAGCAAAAATCTGATGTGTTCCTTGCGCTGTCCTTTGATCAGGAGGGTATCATTCGGGAAAGTAATACCACCCAACCGTGCCGTCGACGGCACAGCCAGCTAGAACAAGTCAGGTGACCCATATCGCCCTGCAGTATGCCGGATCTAGGACCCTGCGGAAATGTATGCTGATGTCAGATATAAAAAGGAATTTTAAGGGGTATTATTCTAGCATGATCTGACAGAGAGTCGGGCCGAGGTCCTAATGGACCTACCCCTGCGCCTCGTTTTTAACGTAGGGAGTTTATGACTAGAGTCAAACGAATGGAACTTGCCTTGTATTTTATATTGATGCATTTTGGCAAAGGAAATATTAGAATCTATTGACTGGCATTACTTATTTTCTGGGTCTTTTAATTTCCTAAAGAGAAAAAATCCTAAAGAGAGAGAGGTTACCGCATGTCAGTCCAACTTCAATAAGCCAGCCAGGTCTCTAAAACTTAGGCCTCTGTAAGGACTCATAGTACCGCTTATTACTCTCAAAATACTCATCCAAGAGCCTCTTCATAGTAACAGCCTTAGCGTCGAGATCTTGTAGAAGCAGCAACTCCTCTGCGTCATACTCTTTAATCTCCCTAACCATATCGTCAGCCTCTGCAACAATCTGGGCCATACATTCTTTTTCAACGGAGGAGCCAACAGTGAAACAGATCTGTGCATTGTCGCGAATCGCGTTGATGCGATCCACGAACTGAAGCCGGTCTCTAGAGCAAATGTGTCCGTAGGCCGCTGCGAAATCTTCACAAGCGGAAGTGTGGACCTCGATGCCTAACTCAATTACATGAGACATCATAACCAAAAATTCAGGGGGGTAATGATTTAAGCTACCCTCTTCGGCGAGAAACCTTGACGAGGGGTTGAGTGATACGTATTCTGTCAACGCTGTGATTCGCCTCAAGGCCATTTTCACGGCTTCGTGCTGACCGTTACATTTAAGGATCAAGAACCTTAGGCTTCGGAGCCGTTGCAGAACACGCTCGGTATAGCACCGCGGGCAGTCATCACCAAATCGTCTCAAAATTTGGTCTCGGTCATAGAGCCATTTAGGGAGTTGTTCGATGTTTCCGTTCTCGACTAGTATAGATCCGTCGGATATCTTTGTGATGTGGCCGCAGTGCCAGAACTCATACTTAAATCTCGACATAATATCAGGAGTAAAACTTTGATCTGTTAGTAAGGTAGTAAAAGATGTTGACGAGTTTGATTGCTTGCGCTGTCTTCTCTTCAAGCTTAGCTGTCGATGGCGAAGTGTGATAGAAGAAACTGACATCGATCGATACATATTTATATTGACGTTGTCGTCCTCGACCATACCAAGGTTGTTTAGAGACGTACTCGGTGTTTCCACGCTTTTGCTATGTTCGTACAATACAGGAGGGACGTAGGGACACTCGCGACGTTCTAAGTCCTCGATAACACCAAGGTGTTGTAGAAACGTACTACCGCGTGTGTAGCCATATCTTCACGATTCGCAGCGTCCGACCCGGGCTAGATAACCTCCAACACACAATAAGGGCTATTTCTAAACAGTATTTAGCGCGAATTCGTACACACCCTATGTTCAATTCTCCCTCATTCATCAGGAATCCTATCAAAGACCCTATTACGCAATACAAAGCCCGAAACAATGCCCTGTATCTCATGCCAAGCCTAATCTAATCGCACATCTTCTTCTAATCATCTCTTTCTTAATCCATACTGAGTGTCTACTCATCCAAGCCAGCTCTGTATAGAATTTATTTCGAACAGCCTAACACAGCAAACCCTAACTCGCTGTGTGCTCTACATCCCTAAATATCTACAACGCGAGAGATCAGCAACGCTATCTAACCTAGCCAGAACGCCCGTGAGGTGATAAGCTACTGTACTTAGGGAGCCGGCACATGTTAGACAATGCCGATAGATCTTTCAGGGAGTTACGCTTCAAACTTATAGACAGAGGCAAGTGAGCGTGTCAATCCATAGGATTCTTTTCAACTTTCGACATATACGATAGGGACTCTGCATAACTACGCAAGGCAAAGGGAAGGAGGAAAACAGGGAAAGCATTTCGGAGGTGGTGCCGTACTGTTTTGCCTGAGCACAGACAATATGATAACCATATACATATAGTATGTTTATTTTGTTTATTTGATATGAAAGCTCACAGTCCCCAATCACTCGACATTCGGAGGGATTCAAACAATAAACTAAGTATACATAGGCCTTCGAGATATGCTCTGTTTATAATTGACTACCTACGTAAATCGAACATATACATTCAACCTTGTTATTCTGTTTATAGAGCGCTCATTCCCGTTACACATTAACCGTCATATCCACATAATATTGTAAGGTACCGTAACGTCATTCGACATATCTTAGATCAAAGACAGTATACCCATCATCCGAAGGTCGACTTTAGTATTGAAAAGCCGCGAAACTTGTACGAAGCCATTCAGTTTTCATTATAAGGGTTGTGGCATGATGCCACGGCATAATACATCGATCGAGAGAATATAGTGACACCAGGGGTTAAGAAGTCGTCATCTTAGGCGATTCGAAAATAGGGTATGCACTCTTAATAGTCGCCTGTCGCACGGTGATACTGTCGTAATAGAAGTTAGAGGGACGGGACGTAGTTTTCAAGGAATGAGTTCCTTACCTAGCTATGCGCAGATATTTCGCAGCTCGATGCGACCGGTGTCGCAATAGCTAGGAACTCACAAAGGGGCTGCCCTTTCTAACGCCCGAGTCTCGAGTCCGAAACACGGATATGAGCGGGTCTTCCAACCCGTTCGATGAAAGCATCCCAGGCCTCTTTATTCAAGTTGCGCCACCGTTCAACATGAGCTCCTTGCAGTTCACAAGCCGATTGCAAGCCTCTTGTAACAGCTCCGAATGCGATTGGGCCAGGAGGGGATATACCACATCAAGTAGCTCCAGTAGTCCATCACAAAGGGTAGCCGACGTGGCTGAATCTAGCTCAGACAGTTTAGCAATCCTTGAAAGGTACTCAGGTACAGTATTGAAACCACGCCGCATTCTACTCGGATAATAGGGCTGAGTACTCTGGCCTTGGGCTTTGAGTGCTTGTGCGTAGGACCAAATGCTCAAAGTAGCATAGTACATGATCCACGGTCGGTGGGGGTCAGAATCAGCACGTGTCGAATATTGAATGGCACCCAGGCTGTTTCCCCCGGGTTCTTGGATCAATGCGATCTTCTTCTGGCGCGGGTCAACGAGGATTCGATGAAGAAGCTTGAAGGCGTGTAAAATTGCGCGCCTAGTAAGCGGCTGCCCGGCCCATGAAGCCATTCGTGTATTAACGTTAGCAAGATCTCGAGAAGACACTTTCCGACCGATCAAGCGTTTTGCGCCCGCATAAACTTGACAGTCTATGATGTCAATATAGAGGCTGATATGAGCCAAGTGATACAAAACTGCGGCACTTTGGATCAGGCCGTTTGCTGCAGATTGTTGTTCCGAGAGACTCGTCTCGGCGTTGCTTGCGCTGTTCGAGCCAATAGCGTCATCAAAACTCGTCTTCCAATCGTCAAATGCCTTTAGTAGCATTTGGTACCATTTGTCTCTTGTTTCGGATGCGTTAGGACCGTCGTCTAGCCACTTAAGGTGTGTCTCGCGATGTCGTAGATGCCATCCAACGCTAAGAAGACCACACATAATAATCATGCGCCCAAACGAGTGTGTTCTCACCACTCGCCCGTGTAGAGCTTGTTTCAAGCCTTCAAGGAAGAAAACACGTTCGACGCCGTACATGCGAAGATTCGACTCGCATTGGCGCACACTCTCGTGGTTTGGAGCTGACCATAAAGCCTCATCGCATGGAAGAGCTAGACGGATCTCGTGGGGTGCCATATCGGCCGCGTGACCGAACATGGCAGCATGAACAATATCCATCATGAATGCGGCGAAGACTACTCTATGCATCGCTTCGGTTTCTGCCCATCGGACCCACCAAGCTCTGTCATCGGTGCTCGGATCAACACCGTTCTGTTCATCCGGCGGCGATTCCAAGCCTGCTTTGCCGATGAGAGGGCTTCCTCGCCTCAGCAGATTAAGAGTGACAGAATGATACATGTGGCCCCTTTCATGCAGTTTTCGTGTCGAGCACATCTTCTCGTAGAACTCTACAAGCAAGAGCGCTTGGGCAACCCATAGATCGACAGGCGCCACTGCTACGTCAAGGATTTCAGGACGTACGGATGTGATAACGAGGTCAGCGAGAGCCTTGTACTCTTCGTGCTCATCAGTAGGAGACTGGCCATGAATCTGAGCAGCTCCCAGCGCAACCATGACAAGAAGTAGATGTATGGGACACCTCGTAGCTGAGAAGGTGGGCTGGTGAACAATGGGCAGGCGGGGTGATACAATATCCCAGTAAAGGCGAACACACTCCTGGAGGAAATCCAAATGGATATTTGGGAAGTCGTTCCCGGACGCCTGTAGGAGGTAACCCAATTTCGAATCGTATTCCCTCCGTTTCTGACGGAACATGCTTATGTAGTTCACGATCTCAAGGCGACGAGTCTCAGATATCAGCTCGTCAGGCATGTCATGGTGGCGAGGCGGCGTGTGGTCGACCTGAGACCTACTAGTGAGAGACTCGTGGTCATAGTGTATGTTGTTATTGAAAGTGGACTCCAAGCCAGCCTCTATGAATGATAGATTAGCGACGTTCATGTCCCCGTACGCACGATCGTTATCAAATAGCCAAAGAGCGAAGTTAGTAGACGACATGTCTCCTGCGTCGGGGGTGACCTGTAGGTCGGGAAACTGCATGAATGAAGAGTGGTCGTGCAAAGCAGGTTGCCCCTGAGAATAGTAAGTAGCTTTAGGCGGCATCATACTAACCCCGTCCATCGGTCGCGACCAATTCGGGGTATGCGCCATGGAACTCGTCGGGGTTGGCTGAGAGTTCATGGTAGAATTCGGGCTTAGCAATATTGAGGCATTGCGAGGCATACTAGCCGGCTGACGCTGGAATACGGACGCCGGTGTCGGAGGCGCAGGTTGTGGCAGAGACATGGGCCGTAACGCCGGACCTAGCTGTGATGCCGGCGCGGGTGCCAGCGTCGGTGGTGGAGCTGGAGCAGACTGGCCATTGCTGGCGACGCCCGGCGAGGAGACCGAGTTCCCATCGGACTCGGAGTCCCTGGCAGTGATGCTGAAACTACTGGCCCGGTTCCTCGGGACGTAGGACGTGGAGTGGCGCTTCTTGTGCCGCAGCAGCAGGTCCTGGCGGACGAACATCTGGTTGCAGTCGGGCACATCGCACCTGTAGATCTGCTTGGGCTCATCTTCGGGTCACGTCAGCCTCGGCACGCGGCATCGAGACCCACAGCTGCAGGATGGGGATGCTCGGGATGATCAGCCTTACGGTTCAATTGATGCCGTTGGAGATGCTCGTGTCGCGAGTAGATCTTGTCGCAGGTCGGCCAGTCGCAGGCGAACTTCTTGGGGGCGCCCTTCCGGCTGGCGCGCTTGTAGCCCAGGGCAGGGCTGCTGGCGCCCGGGCCTGTTGCTTGCTGCTGGGACGCCATTGAGCAGCGACATCGCCAAGTCACCCACTTTTGGCATGTATGATGACCCCGAAGAGCGCTTTGTGTGAGGTATGTATGTTGGGGGATCGAGATGCTGAGGGCGAAGCTAAAGCGGCCAGGTACGGACAAGTCGATGGGGGTCCCGGTGTTTTCTACTACCTCGATTGAGGAGATTTGCCAATCCACCTGCCCGCGCGGGGGTGTTCCGAGTGGAGACTAGCGTGGGGGTTCATCTGTGCCACGAGTCTGGGGAACATAACATGTGGGGGGATCACGTAAGCTACCTAGGTACGGAGTACTTAGAATAAAAACAACCGAAATACCGGTAGACCAAGCAGAGGTAGTAGGTATCCATACTACCTAGTTACCTAGTATAATTTCACCTACCTACCTAGGTAGGTAATCACACGTAAGCGTTGTAATTAAGCATATGGTTTTTATTTGATAGCCCCCAGCCCCTTCCCCCTTTCCGTTTTCGTACGAGAATGCTATGGTCATTTACCATCGAACAAAGCTGCCGAGATGAAAAGGACAGTGAACTAAACCTATATGTAGTTCCCGCATTGCTTCCCATCAAAGACTATTCTTTGTCGGAATAGTCGCAGCTTATTTCATCACAGTCCCCATTCCAGGATGATTATCGATCTCACACGGATTTCAATTTTCCCATTATGGATAACAACTGCCCCAACACCACGTAACCAGAGATAAAACACTCGACGGCTGCCTGGCAAATGGGCCTAATGTCTCAATCCGAGAATTCCACAGAAACGAGTCGAAGAAAAAGTTGGTTCCTCAGGTTTTACAGATATGCCACGCGACCATTGGCATACATTACCAGCGTGTACAGGCTTTTCGGTGAGGTCTGTGGCTATTTGTCACGAGCAGTGGACAAGAACAAGAACAAGGTTAGGGCCGTACCGCGTTACGACGAAAATGGAAAACTGGCGGCTATATGGGGAGTTTCCGACAAATCAAATGTTGTGTTCATAGCATTAGATGTCCAAGCCTCTAACAATGGGCCGAACCGAATTGCGGATATTGGTCTTTCGCTTTGGTGTCTCGACGACATTGCCGTTCCACAATCATATTATTGGCAAATAAGTGACGAGGCATATGTGGATTCCCAACCAAACCCGAACAACCTTGACCCGTTTCTTCACGGGTCAACGCGGTTAATATGTGAAAAGAACATCGGTCATGTCATGGATAGTGTATTCCGAGATGCTGCTCTCAGTTACGAAACCTTGTGTATCGTCGGACACAATATTAGTACCAAATTGGATCTTCTCGGAGCTTATTGGTCAACCCCTGAAGGTACTATTGTATTGGACATTGAAAAGATGTGGCAGGCATGGCATAGGACACGGAATAGGATTGACTTGGACGAATTAATCCAAACAATCGTTCGAACCGAAACCCACCCATATATGCTTAATAATGCCGGTAACAGAGCGCGAGAAATTCTGCGATTACTTCGACTTCAAGGACCTTGGTCAGTACACTGAGAGTGCATGTAACAACAACAAATAACAAATACAGCAAAGATCACAACTTCACAATCCTAAATTTCGGAACTTGTAGCAATAGCACACTCTATCGGTAGCTTATTACAAACGCGGATTATGGGTATTACGGAACAGAGATGCTACCCGACCCTGTCAACTCACGAGCAACATCAAGGGAGTTAAGAAAAAGAGGCTTCTCTCGGAACACTACCGTAACCACTATCCTCTCTTGATCTTGAAGGTCACGGAAAGTTTCGTCTTCCTCAAACACCAACGGAGGGAGACCCATCTCAGGCTTCTGGACTACCGTCCGCACTAGAAAGCGCAAATCTTGATGAAGTTTGTCTAGCTGGGCACAAAGGTCATTGTCAGAGGCCACTACTAAGCTTTTTTCATCATAGAACGACCGCAGCTCTTTCTTCGACGACAACTTCTGGAATACATATCTGTTGGGGTCTTGAAAAGTGGTGTGCAGCCATTTCAGGGCGGCACCTTGGCTATTCCAGGCAGCAGACAATATCGTACTGAATGCTCCCTCTGATATAATTTGATGAGATAGAGATGATTGTCTCTTCCTTCTCAAATGGGTTATTGTAAACTTTCCCAAGTGGTGAATCTTTTCATACATCTGTGATAGATGATCTACCTTTCCAGCCCCAAAGCAGACCGAAAACCCAGCTGAAAATGGATCACGATGTCGATTATCCGGTTCCTTATTAAAACAAACAGCTTGATCGGTGAAAGAGGGCTTAGTAACAATGACTAAGTCTTCCACTGTGAGTCTCACGGATACCACGTATGAACGGTCAAGGAATACCATAGAGTCCAACAGATGTGCTCGTTCGAAAATGTCGTGACTCGAATTCCATAGCCAGATGTACACTTGGAAGCGCCGATTAGTATGGCCTCCAGTCTGACGACGCTGGTCAGTGACGTAACGACCACGGAGCTCATAGGTGCAATTCAGACCAACAAGAATTAAACCACCTAGGGATGTTCGGATCATCGGCAACTTCATTGATAACCCGACATTTGTCATCGTGAAGGACGACTTCTTGATATCGGGATCACGAACAATGGACCCACAGAACCGGAAGTATGACGGGGTCTGAGCTAGGGCACCTGTTCGACGTTCAAGACCACTATCGAGAGCATTCCAAGCAAGGATGCTTTGATCATCAGAGCACCTTATAATCTCCTGCTGAAGCCTAGTGAATGCTTTCGGTCCCTCTCCATAAAGGAGTGGCATATTTATATCAAAGATCCCAAGAAGAGAGTAAGCAATATCCTCTTGCCTCGAGGTCTCACGATCAGCAGCCCAAGACATACGTTGAGCAATCGAGAACCCAGGCACCGTATTTCGATCATGCAGCGCTCCAATATGGATCCTCGTAATCCTCGAAATATGATCCGCAAGATCCTTGCGATCGCCGAAGACCCTCCACATGCGATCAAAGAAGACGACCTTCTTGGGCGCCAGGAGCTCCTGGAGAGTCCAACCACGAGTAAACCAGCGAGATTCCTGAAACGGGCCAGGGTTCACACTCAAACCCTGCCCAACCCGCACTATCGCACCCAGATCGACATCGGCAAGATATGCATAGCAGACAACACTGTCACGATACCAAGCATACATCGAATTGATCGCCTCGGACAGCTCGGCCGAGCTAGTCTTGTCGATACAGTTGGTGTCGCACCAGAGGTACTGCAGTCCATCGGCTTTTGCGCGCTTGCATGCGCCCACGATCTTGGAAAATCCTGCCTTCTGCATGATGTGGGCGTGGCGCTTGGGGTCGGGGCCCATGGCAGCGAGGTACTCTTGAAAGGTGACTTCCTCGCCGCCCCAGGTGTGGGAAAGGATTGCGTAGGGGGGGAGGCCGTGGAAGAACTCCTTTAGTTTGAGGGTTTGAACGTCTATTAGACGCATTGTGAGGGTGGTGATGGTTAAAAGAGGAGGGGAGGAAACGACGATGGGTGTGCTGTAGTGGTGGTGGTGAATTCGGCGACGACGGTATCGGTGATACTGGCGATATCGAGAGTCGTATATCAAACAAACAAGCAATCAGCGAGCCAGTATGAAGAAGAGTATGGTTCCGAGCGGATACACCTATTCAAAACGTACGCAACAAGCAGTGGTAGAGGAAAACTTGCTATTCGACTTCATCATTCAGGGACTTCATTCTATATGAACCTATTCATATCCAAATAAGCCTACATAACCTGCCACACAACTCCATCATCCAATTTTGAACACACCAGCTGAAGATAATCACATATCAACTTTCACAGGATCAGCAGCTGAATACGAGCTGAGGAGATAGAGATAAAGACCAAAATATCTGATAAATATGAATATGACGCTAGTAATTGACAGTCACAGTGAGCAAATCCAACCTACGCAAAAGACCAAGTAACAGGTGATTAAAAATATGATCGGCGAATACAGAGATGTACCTAGGGATATAACATGAATATGATATACATAAGTGACAGCTACATTAATCAACTCAAAGCACCATAGGGAGGAAGTGACAGTTGACAAGTAGAAGCTTGACTATGAAATCACTAACTGCTATCAAGTTCTCGAGATAGAGTCATAGAGTCCCCTTCACCGATTCCTTTGATATAGTGAGATAGACGAGATTACGTGCCACGTTATGTTATACAAGTACATAGACGCATACAATATCACTATACTAACTATTACTGCAATTTACCCAGCTACAGAAATTATACTAAAGTCGCTGATGCTGTGTTGACTTATGACGGGAGCAAGCCCATATAGAGCAGGGAGACAGGTATTGAGGACCGTTATCCCAACACCTCACGTCACATATGCTGAGATCAGGATGAGTTCAGCTGTGATCTAGTCTACGAGTAGTAATGAAAAGTGACGACGCTCTGCAAAATGATGAGTTCCTTGAGTATCTATAATTAAGGGGCTGTGATATCGATTTCATGAATTATGAGTGGGTACGATCTCTTGAGCGATGAACTGTTCACTCAAGGTTGGCATGTCAGCAACCTCAAGCAGCCCGATCTCATCAGTGAATAGATATGTTTATGTAGTAAGAGATAAGAATCATGGTATAGCCAATACACAATTAAGAGAATCTTCAGCACAGAGAGCTTATGCTAATAGTTACTGAGTATAAACCCCCTATCTATCCAAACCTCCTGGAATACCCAGGGCTGCAGTAATTGAAAGTCGCCCAGGCAGCTCATTCGACAAGTCAACCCTTGCGAAACAACTGATAAGAGCCATGTCCCTGATGAATCTGGAAATTAAATGATAGAAATATGCCACAACCCACCACAAGATCTTTCTTTGTCTCCCTCTCAACAGGTAGCCAAGGGTTAGTATTTACGCAACGCCGATCACACGACAAATCACAAGCACCCATCCGTCCGGACACGAACCTGAAAGAACGCTCTCATTAACCTATCAACTACGCGCCGCATCTAAACAACATCCGGCAAGCGCACCGCGATATCTCCGGACTGCGTTATGTACCTCACCCAGGGAAGTGACGGGTATTGCAGCTACAACCAAGTCAGCCGTCGCGAAGTGACTATCAAAGAGGAAAAAGAAAAGCGACATACCTTAGGTTCTGTAATCTTCAGGTACCTCACCTGAATACCACTCGTGGTGAAATACGGGATTTCAAACTTGACCTGGATAGGCCTCTTGGCGCCCTTCGTATTGACACCACCCATACTACCTCCGAAACCACCTGTCATGCCACCTCCATGCTCGTCATCTCCCCTGACACTAGGTAATCCCAGTTCGGCGCGCATGAGGAACTCCTTGCCGCCACCGAACTGCTTGATCTTCCAGACGATGGCGCTCTGCTCGGGCGCGTAGTGGACGCTCCCAATATTAGTGCGGAAGCGGGGGGAGTCGGCGTCGTCGGGGACGGGGACGATGATCTCGACGTTGTTGGCCGTGCTCCTCCGCTTGAACTGCGCCCTCGCCTTCAGCATGTACTCGATCCGCGAGCCCGAGTGGCTCTCGACCACGCACTCCACCCACACGAGGGGCTTGACCTGGGTGTTCAACCGGTAGCTCATGAGCTCGAACTCGCCGTCGGGGGGGATGAAGGAGATGGTGCGGTCGTTCTCGAAGCGCGATAACCGAACGCACTGGTGGAATTTGACGTCCTCCATCTCTATCGCCTTGCCTCGCGTTGTCCTTCCCGTAGTTTCGAACATGACCTTGTCATTTAACCCTAGCCGTAGCTCGGGCATGCCGGAGAGGTAGCATTTCATTTTAATAGCGCCGAGAATCTCGGAGCGCAGTACGCTGCCGTTCGCTGACACGAGTAGGTTCAGACTCTCCACCACGTCCAGGAACACCTCGTTCTTCCTGTACCGTATGCCTTCTGACCGCCACGACACGGCATTTGTGAGTGCGATGGGTGGCCTCGCTTGTACTTCCAGCTTATGCGACTCTTGGGTGATGTACTCTTGTAGGATCTTAGACTCAGTGGTTTGTGGGTAGCCGAAGTCCATCATCTCGTCGAGTAGTTCATAAATGATAACAAAGTTGTCGCGGATGGACTCCTCTTCAAGGGCCTTGAAGTATTCAGTAAATACTTCGACAATCTTATGTAAGAATAGTAGAATCTCGGCGGCATTGGTGTTTCGTTTCGTCAGGGCGAGGAGGTAGAGGTTGTTGTGTCGAATGTAGAGGTACTGCGTCGTGTCAGTAAGAAGGATGGGCTACCTGAACGGTAATATTGGACAGACGTTGATTCCCTCGTGCGAGAAACATGGTGGTACGGCGGATGACTCTTCTTCGGCTTCGCTGAGGAGGACGGGGAACTTTTCGACGGCGGACATGGGAATGTCACCCCGGTAATTTCGAGCAAGCAGGGTCTGTACAGTGACGCATCAGTACAAGATGCAGCTATTCAGAGTAAGTGTAGGTCGCGGTTATCGCACCTTGCCCTTCAGGTCGAGGAAGAACACTGCCGATGCCATCGTGTACGTTGCCGCCGTCCGATATAAGAGGATAGGGAAAAGGAGGCGGATGCCAATTGGCGCCTAGCCCGGTCGTGGCCTCGGTTCCTACGTATTCATGCGATCGCAATGGTAACGAATATGCGGTATAGTCTGATCTCTTCACATAAAGCTGTTGTCGTCTTGTCGAGTAGCAGTATAGCACAGGTTGGTGTTGGATGTTGAATGCCTTTCAAACTAAACCCCACGTCGCTTGATGATTGTCATTTAATTGCCTGCTGCTTGAAGCTGAGGAATTGCCAAGCCACAGCTATCTCTAGTTACCAGCCACAAGTGCAGCTGTAAGGCTGGAGATTTGATTTGGTAGTCACATGACCTTGGCGCATGGACCACTTAATACACCCCACCACCTATCTACCATATCTTCGCGATCAATTTTGCAGAGCTCTTCTCTCTTCTTCTTTCTTTCCTCACGCGTCCATTAGACAGTGCAGCTCATTATTCTTTTTTGAAACACACAACTGGATCCGGCATTCTGCTGGTCTTCCGATCGTGTCGTTGTTAGTGTTGCTTGCGATTTCGAGACGCGGAGAAGGATTCAATCTGGATATGGTACCATAAGAGCTGCCCGTGCATTGCGTTGCCGTCTTGGTGACGATGTGTTGCTTGGGCGGCGTCAGAGGGACCGAACATTACACCCTCACATTCACTGGGTTTATCTACCTAGTGCTACCCAGTTCCGGTCGCGTCGGGGTACATGCGACTTCTACGCGGATACGCTTAGCTGAGCGGTCATGTTGGAGTTGGCATAGACCTGGCTGGCCAGTTAATATCATTTGTGCCACCCCATGTGTTACCTATCCGTAAACAAGGCTAGGCCTGTCGGGGGTTGGAATAAGGGTTCGAGAGTTCAGTCGCCCCAAGGCCGAGCGAACTTAAAATGCGCTGCCAGCCTTGATATCCGTGGAGTATTACAGCCATGCTAAATGTAACATGGGAAGATGAGATGATCCCACAAACAAGGTGCGAAGAAAACAGTTTTGGGTTGAGTAAATTTCTTTGTAACACATGCATCACGTAGACTGCATAGAGACAGCTAGAAGGAGGGGAATATCGAAGAGGAAGGTAGAGTCTGGCTGCCAAAAATTTGCCTTGATTGGAGATATCAAGCCAGCACCCTGACTGGACACTGGCTGTGTGCAGATTGAAGGAACACAGCCTGAGACGGGGCGTTGAGACTTTCGACATGTGCTCTCCGGAGATCTCGTACCAGAACTTATCCCAAAATAGGTTCAGTGTTGGTGTTAGTGGATCGTTATCGGGTCGTCCTGGTGAAGCACATGTTTGCATGTGTTGACGTTCCTTCAGCTGCTTTGTCACCATTCGCATAAGGGAAAGAGATTCGCTAAAAATGTAACACAACCCGAATTGCCCAGAAGCACAAATGACATCTCTCCTTGGCATTTATTTATCGTACCTACAACCCCTACCAATGCATACACGAATGGCTACCTACAGATTAAATGCCTAGGAATGGTAACGATGGGGAAGAGACAAGGCTAATGGTGAGTCTACACATCAACTGAGGGTAGGTTGCCCCTGTCTACCTGAGGGTAGCTCCACTTTTGGATGTAGACATTAGCCACAAAATACCTAACTTCTGCTCGACTTCTGCTTGATAGGCGGCTACGCCGTAGCGGCTGCGCCGCGACAACCATAATTTAATATTCTTTTTAAATTTTTTAACCTCCGGGGGGTATACGCTCCGCGCCGGCCCCTACTCCGGAAAAAAAGCGAATATTTTTTTATTTTAATCCGCCGCTCGCCCTACAGGCTTACGAGGCTCGCTATCTTTGTAACGTTATTGTGGCGTTAAGTATATTGTGGATCATGTCTACACCCAAAAGTGGAGCTACCCTCAAGTAGACAGGGGCAACCTACCCTCAGTTGATCTGATTGCTCGCTAATGGTCATGGTCCTAGGAGCAATCAGATCAACTGAGGGTAGGTTACCCCAGTCTACCTGAGGGTAGCTCCATTTTTGGGTGTAGATATTAGCCACAAAGTACCTACCCGACTTTTGCTCGATATAGGCGGCTACGCCGCGACAACCACAATTTAATATTCTTTTTAAATTTTTTAACCTCCGGGGGGCATACGCTCCGCGCCGACCCCTACTCCGGAAAAAAAGCGAATATATTTTTATCTTGGCCCGCCGCTCGCCCTACAGGCTTACGAGGCTCGCTATCTGTAGCGTTTGTGGCGTTAAGTATATTGTGGATCATGTCTACACCAAAGAGTGGAGCTACCCTCAGGTAGACGGGGGTAACCTACCCTCAGTTGATGTGTAGACTCTGGTGCTAGTGTGCCGGGTTTTCACTCTTATTCCAATTGGCTGGGAATTAGCCCGCACTAGCAGATGTATGGTGTCACAGTTGAGACTTGCATGTGATCATGTGGCCGGGGTATACGCATAGCAGGTACCTTTCCTCTAGTACCTTATTATTGGGAATTGAGGGAGGGTTTGACACGTGCTTGTACAGCATACATGCCGGCTCCCTTAGTCTGCACCGTAGAGCGGCGAAGGACGCCGTCTGCCAATCATGCTCATTACGACACACCGCCGATCCCATACTTGAGTATCTTTTGATTCGTAGTAGTTGTGATTTGTCAATAAGGATTACTATGTGCTATCATAGTGCTTAGATGTATTGTCCAAGGGCGAGTGAGCGAATTCTACAACAATGAAGGACAGTGATGGTCATGTTGGTACAGTTAGGTAGGCAGAGGAATAGATTAAAACATTCGATGCTGTGGTCAGAAGGCTGTTTTCACAAGCAAAATTGATGATGAATGGAACGGCGGGCGAAGGATTGATAGGCCATTTACATGCCGAACCGAGCTCTGAAGGGGGTCCACTTCATCCAACTTGACCCACATTTTGCGCACAGAAGGCTTCGGAATCGCCCCCGTAGGTTCCATAAACTGCTTCGGGACCCTGCAGCTTGGCTATATGGTTATAGGTACCCACAGCGCCATAAGGCGCTGGCCAATTGGCAATCGAGGGCCTATTCGCTGTTCGGTTCAGCAGTTGCAGCGTAGACAGGTACCTCAGACACAGCCGAGGCAAAGAATGAGTCCATCGTGCGTTGTTTTGAGTCAAATTTAGCGCTCCCAATGCCACCACCAGTCTTTTTCAAACCCTGGAGATGATCAACGTTATTGGTGAGCTCCACCTTCATATGTACCTTCTTAGCACTGTGTAATTGCGGTGAGGCATTACTACTCGACGGCTCCAAACTGGCTTGCAAGACGCCAGTATTGCTCCACGGAGCTAGATACTCCGAGCTAAGCCGCTCTCCCATCAGAGGAGATGATGCAGACTTGAGCGGATAACGTGAGAGCAGAGCCTTCAGCAGGACATTAAGAATAACGCCGTGAGAAACGACAACAACCGCAGCATTTTCAGCCGCGGGTTGGTCGATGATTGGGCTGAGGTGATGATCGAGAAACCGATTAATGCGAAGACACATGGATATGTGCAACTCCGAATCGTCATCATTCTCTCTTTTGCGGAATTTCTTGCCCTCTGACGAACCGAAGTCCTTTTCACGCAACTCTTCAACACGAATCACATCAAGCGCCACTGATGATGTGGCATCTCCATTCTGGGATTGACAAACATCGGCAATGGCCTCAGCTGTCTGGTACGCTCGCTGGAGATTCGAAGCGAAGATATGCCGAAGAGGTCCTATTATGGCACGGCGATTGGCGATATGTGCACCAAGTCGCTTGGCCTGGAGAACACCATGGTTGGTTAAGGGCGAGTCACGGGAACCTGCACTACGCGCGGTCTGTTAGCAATAGCAACAGAAATCGATAGACAATTGGAGGTAGCTCACTATAACCCTGCTACGTTATCGACCGACTCGCCATGACGGACGAGCAAGAGGCGCATTGTGATGCAGCATCATCACATTTTCGCGGGAAAGCTGGTGAGCGATTGATGAAGAAGGGAAGGAAAATAAAAACCCAAGTGGAAGAAGTGGGCTCTAAGTACTATAAGTTTTACTTAGTTTTGTGCCGCTTTACCAATTGGGATTAGCGTGTTCGCCAGCTCTGCTTATCCTGCTATCAGTTGGATAGAAAGCATGCTTCACTTCAAGGTTGAAGCTTTCCGTCCTCCAGCCGTCCGCATAAAACGATACCCTTATATGTCTTTTCGAGGGGGAAACCAACGCCATCTCGCATTAGGTACCTAGTATCTACTTCGTTACGATGCCCTTTTAGCTGCTTATCCATGCGTAAACTGAGCGTGGTTTCAGCCATGTGTGAATCCAAGGATAAGACGCCGATAATGACCCCCATCTCTACCGAGGTGACCAGACCACGCAGTCGGGGTACTCGAATCGATCTGGCAAGGTGCGATCTCGCTACCTTACGGAGGCAATCGTCATCGCCGCTCTTACAGCACATTTCCCTTCCTCCCACCGAGACTTTTGTGATATATCCTTCGCCGACGAGAGCGCCTAGTACACGGACGTCTTTAGACGAGTATTGAAGTAATCCCTATCGTTGACAATATTCATACCGAAGGGATTATGGTAGATCGCTTCATCAATCTGATGCGGTATTAGCTCTGCTTTCCCATTGTTTGTTAGGAAGCGGAAGTAGAAGGTCTACGGACGCAGAAGAGAGTGTAAGTCCGAGAGTTGAATTCCATCGGGAATTGGGGGGCCAGTCTAGCCCAGACCGATCCTCCAGCCTTATAGACGATTGCTCTGATTTCTGGACCGCCTAGAATTAGTCATCATGTTCGTCGTCGATAGAGTCGAATTTCAAGATGAGAGGTCCTTCAATGGTGTCTGGAGACGACGGTGGAAGTAGAGATATGTGAAAATGTTTGCCATGGTAATGAATGGTTATGAAGAGGCCGTCCCCGCATCCAGCATCACATTGTGAGGCCTGCCAGTCCTGAGGCGTAATGTTTGTTCCGATAGAGAGATTGTGAGTTGCATAGGTGGAAGGGCGATCGATGATTCCTTCGTATACCTAGGTAGATTGCAAGTGTCACAGAACCAAACTACTCGGGCAACCGCATAGACCAACATCCCACCTATGCTCTTGAGACTTTATTCTTACTTCCTGCTTCCAATTTTTCAGGGACAGCTCTCAAGAATTTCTACATTGCTACACATGAAAGTCTAAGATCATTTAACTGGGCTTAGACTACCCATTGAACAACATCTTTTTCAAGTAGAGACAGATGGCAAAGGGCGCAGAGCACTAGGGTGGGGCGTCATGTTGGTCTAATGTACTATAATGCAGCTGACCAACAGCAAAGGTAATACTCAGACAGGCAACCTCATCACTAGGCAAGGCGATATATGTCCAGCATGGACGAATGAATACTTGGGGTTTTATAAAATAATCCTAATAGCGACGGTTCGAGATGTCTTCCACTGTATTGACTGATTCGGCGGGCGCTCCTCCAGTCACATCTTTCCAGGACTTGACAATAATTGAAGCCTTCGATCCTGGGTCTAACAAGCCCAAGTACACGACTTTTTACAGCCTCACACCTGGGGATGAGTTATTTTTCGGCGAATCAACGAAGGGCAAGCGGGAGCTGTCCCTCGAAGAGTACCGCGCACTGCTCAAGCGCGTCGGTGACGAGGAGATATATCCTCAGGTTCCCACGAATTTGCAGTTAACTATCGCGCCGGCGGAGCTGGATAATTCCAACGCGTTCATCAAGCGGCCTGGCCTGAACTGCTACGAGTCCATGAAGGGAACCAACCACGTACCCAAGTCGGTGCTAGACGAGACCACGATCATGGAACTAGTATCAAAGACACCTCACCCCAATATCATCGGATATCATGGGTGCCGCGTCAAACGCGGAAGAATTACTGCTTTGGTCTTGGAATTGCTGGATCAGACGTTGACACAATACAAGTCAGATGGCAAACTCCAAAGTTTGGATAAAGACGCATTCATCAGCAACCTCCAGTCGGCCGTAGATTATTTACACTCCTTGGGCCTGGCACACAACGACATCAACCCCGACAATATTATGGTTAAGGATGGGATGCCCGTATTGATAGATTTCGGGTCCTGCGCTCCGGTTGGCCAGCGTCTCCAGTCACTCGGCACTGAAGGCTGGTACGAGGAACTATTCTTCACCTCGCAGTTTAAGCACGACATCTACTCAATGGGCAAGCTTCGTGAATGGTTAACCTCGAGTGCCGAAGAGGAAGTCAGGGCAGATACATAAGCCACTTCGACAACACTAGCTTGAAATATCATAAATTAGCTTCGCAGCTGCAGTGGACAAGTTGTTAACCTTTGGAACTATCCGCTTGGTGGTTTACGGTACCCCCGTGGCATCAGTCTACGTTTTATCTCATCATCAGAAGCTATCGATCTACTAGGCAATGTCAGTGAATCAAATAGGTCGTATGGATATCATGCACACCTTGCCATATCAATACCAGCAAATATGTGGATTCGTGGTGCTGCCTTATCACATGTGGGGTTGGCTCGAACTACCTAGGTAGACAGTACCTATCTCGATATATCTCAGAGGAGGCAGAACAATGGCGAAAATGCGGTACGACCACATTTTGAGGAAATAGCGTAGACGGAAAGCGCGGTGATATTGATTTAGAATCGCGTCACAGGTTATATACTTGTTACCACAACTCTCCCATAATTGCGGGGGCGGGGTATCCAGCTAGCAGGACGACGGTAACAGTTCGGACCCAATTCACCCAACTTCACATGCCAACGCGACGCGCTTTCATTATAAAAATTCGGCCTCTGTCATCCACGCGCGCAACAAGTGCCTCTAAGATCATATCCTCTTTCCGCCACAATGGACCAAGCAACATCGAACCCCCTCCTATCTCCACCAGAGCTCACGCCTCTCGAGCAGGAGGTACTGGAGGAGTATGAGCGACTCGCTGAGAACATGAAGAAGGTACCGAATGCCGCTCTGATCAATCACGCCGACGCAAAACGCCACAACTCGGATTCAAATGATAACTAATTTATTTCCCCCATATACAGCTCGCTTCCGTCCTCGACACCATGGCCAACCAACCGACGTCGCAGATCCTCGACGGGCTGCGCGAACTCGAGCGCAAGACGAGCCTGGTATTCACGCTGCTCAAGGCCAGCGTGTACAGTATCGTGCTGCAGCAGGAGATCGACTTCGGGGGTAACCAGCACCAGCACCACGACGAGGATCCCGAGCGGTCCTGAGGTAGGCTGGACATACCTTATCTACCTATCAGGAAAGTTTTGGGTTTCAACTCAACTCCTGCCGAACGATCGATGTCTCCGCTTAGGCCCTCCCTATGGAGGATAACGCGAAAGTATACCCGGAATGCCTTGTTCGAGAAGATACCGGTCTGCCGAATTTCCGACGTACAGCTTGATTATGCTGTTCGATGTTGAGCGCGGCAAAGGAGACTGCTTACTCAGAGTGTGCGCGTAGACACTTATTCGTATAGATTTGCGCTAGAACTCGGATACCGCTGGGCAAATGGTGTGAGAAGTGGTCACTTGCGGATCCCCGAACGCAAAAGAAAGAAGACGAGAAGAGGAACCAGTGAGCAAGGAGACGAGCTGAGCTCTCTGCACGAGACTCCGTCGGCATCTCAGTCATGATCCAACAGCATGCGCAGAGTTTCCCCCGAACGCGCGTCTATGGGACAAGGAAACAGATTCTCGACTACACAGCTGTTTCTAAGCTAGTCGTTTATGCCAAACCTTCCAAGGATGCGGAGAGGTATTCTAGGAAGACTCCCCCCAACCACTGCATATAGCGCAGGTTTACAAAAGGGGAGAAATAACTGTGCGGAGGGCTTGATAAGTGTGGTCTGATTTAATGTATTGCACGTACATACACCCTAGATACCCCAGAATACAACAGACGTGTTGCTCAACCATGATACATGCACAAATCGATCTAATACTTATCCTGCGGTCAAAGCCATCATGTTATACACAGTATTTTAATTTCTCTATACGGGTTTACGTCTTGTACAAATATACACATGGGATATTATAAAGCCTTGTTTGGCTCAGTCTTTAATAGACGTTGCCGCCATAGTACACTTTTCGTACATCAACCAGCTTCCTGCCGCGGCCGATGGCGATCTCGTTGGGGTCCTTCTGGTTCATCAGCGCCTGAAAGCACGCCTTGACCGAGTTCATGGGGTTGCGGGAACGGGGCATCTTGGCCGCAATATCGTGGATGCCAACAAGGCGGAACATTTCGAAGAGACGATGCGAGGCACGGAGACCGAAACCTAGTGGCGAAGGGTTAGCTCACGTGTCTGTATAGACGATGGTATAGAGCTCAAGACGTGACGCTAGAGTCGCGTATAGGAATGTCCCCCAAAAATAAAAATAATAAAAATAATAATAAAAGTTTAACTCACCGGGTGGACGCGATTCAAGCTTCACGATAGTCGCGCCAACCTTGGCTTGCACCTCGCCGAAGATGGTTCGATCCTCATACCGAGGGATGGGCTGCATATTGCGTATAGCAAGCTGCTTTGCCTTGTTCATCGCGGAGGGCAGTTCGACCGACTTGGCCTCGCCGATGCCGAGACGGCCGTCCTTGTTGCCCGCGATGGCGAGGATCCAGTGTCGCTGGATCTTTCCGAGACGGGTCTGGTTGGTGACGATGCGATGGACGAGTCTCATCGCGTTGCCGTTCAGTCGCAGGATGTCCTTCACATTGAAATTCGTCTTCCTCTTCAAGTCCTGGAACACGCCTTCGTCGTCTAGGCCCTTATCCTCCGGGTCCACGGGCGCCTTGTACATACCCGCGACGCCGCGGAGGTTCTTGCCCAGACTGGGAGCCACGGCGCTATTCGACGGCTTGTCGTAGCCCGTGAGCGCCGAGTGCTCGTCGAAGTACTTGGCCTCGGCCATGTTGAAATCGACCTTTTCTTCCAACACTGCCTCGATCTGCTCGTCCGTCATCCCCTCGAAGTTGACGTCCTTCGGTATTAAGTCTTCGATCACCTTCGCCAAGTCATTCGCGTGCTCTTCCGGCGACATGAACTTGACTTTCTCGGGTGGCGGCGGGTGCGGCCTGGGCTGCTTGTCGACAACGGGCAGGATCCGGCTAAAGTCGTCGAGGTAGGGTGGCCGGTAGGGGTCTGTGCGTAGTCTGCCCTGTATCGTCAAGTCCTTCGGGTTGATGGCCGCCTCACCGGCCTCAAGCGCGGCCATCTGCTCCGGCGTATACCGCTTCCTCAAGACCTCCAGCTCTTCGGGTGTGTATTGGGGGAATGTCTCCTTGGTAAACTCGTCGATCTTCTCGGGCGTCACCAGACCCATCTCCTCGGCCCGGATGCTCTTGAATCGCGGTTTTCGCTTCGCCAGCGGCGCCGAGCTGTGGAAGGGCGCGTGACATCGTGGCGCGGGTGCTGCTGCTCCAGCCTTGGACCCCGTCGCGGCGAGCCCACGCGACAGCAGGCTGCGTGCTGGCCGTGCTACACTCATCGCATTACCTGGCTGTCGTCCGAAACGCCCTGGAATGGCTACAATTGCAGGCAGAGGAATAGCGTAGCGATTGCAGGCAAGCAGATAACCGGTAGTTACCTTCAAAGCTTCAATTGGCACTATTTTTTCTGGAGCTGTTCTAAGTCGGGTTTTCTGTTCTGCCGATCATCCTTGCCGGTCCGCGGGTGTCTTGCAGGCGCCCCCAAGCCCCCACAATCCCAGTGAACAGAAAGGTGCAGGGCCTATCGAACGGTTGTGATTGGCCAAAACTCTCTAATTGTCCCTGAAGCCCCTGGACAAGGATCCCCTACTCACTACTCACAGCCCGCTTCCTCAAATCAATAACTTCAAACTCACGATGATATTCTTTTTGGAACTTCATGTATCTATGGGAAACTATTGCTATTTTCACCAATTTTTGATAAGATTGTAGTAAGAGGTTATTTTAATAGACGTGGTGTGACCCCAACTCAACCCTGACTGTCCAGCCAATTCTGCCGCAAGTTTGAAACGTACGAGTTTCACAGGGGTAGCCGTCACGACCCTCATCATTCGAGTTTGGGCCCCATTGCACGCCCGCGAAGCGCCCATGAGGCGGCCAAGGTAGGTAGGTTGGATGAACATGGGGTTTTCCCGTTCGTGGTGGTCCGTCTTTCTTTTCTTTCTTACCGACTTGATCTTCGTGCATCCGTACCAACAACCTAACCCATCTATTTCGCGATATCCTTTTCTTCTGCAAGGTGACAGGTGCACCGTAATATTATCAATCAATATAGACTTTTATTATTTTCTATTCGACTGCGTTCTACAGTATCAAACCAATCGATACCCAACGCAAAGCCTCCTATATATACCTCGGAACTACACAAACTCCCACGACTCTGGCCAATCTACGCAAAAGCACATACACACTGCACCACATCAGTCCATCAACATGTCAGCAGCTGCGCCATCCTTCTCCAGCAGCTTGAACTCGGGCCAATTCGACTGGCTGGGCAAGATCGGCGCGACGCGCGAGGCCATCGCCACGCTGAACGACCAGCCCTACGTGTTCTTCGTGCTCGTCGCCGCCCTGGTCATCCTGATCCTTGAGGGCGTCTTCATATGGTACATCCACTTCGCCACCATGAAGCCCGAGCAGAAGAAGAAGAAGGAGAAGAAGAAGAAGGACGAGAAGAAACCCGGCGGCAAGCCTCCCGCTCAGCGATAGATAGAAGAAAGGCGGCCCCTGTTGTCGTTAATTCGGAGAATGTTGGCATCTTTCGGCTCTCTGGTATATTATCCTCTCGTCAAAACTATTAGAGCCAATCGAAACGTGCTGGTCTACAGGCGTACATGGGTATGGAGCTATAGACAGTCTGAGGCGTATAGCACCAGTATTGGTGTTGCAAATGGTGGTTGTGGGAAACTCCTGAGCTCCTAGCGTTTGGGATCGCATACCGGTCTGAACAGAACCAATTGGAGGCTGAATGCCTTCGAACAATATGTTGGAGTCATGGTTTTATTTTATTTTGGCTTAAATATATAGTTGATGAAGAAGCGTGTAGATTTTAATGCCAGGCTGTTGCGTAACAAAGACCATGAGTTTCGTAGATACGACTTTCTATCTACCTACTAGTCCTGTGGACTGGACGTGGTTCAAGAATAAAATTGACCGTACCTCACTATGATGGTCTTCTACCTACTCTACTAACGCTATTCCACCTATCAATCATGCTTTCACCGCCTAGCCTATAACATATCTTCATCGGCGTCAGGTTCATGAATACCCTCCTCCATTGCTCCTCGATGAATAATATCTTTTTCTTGGTCCTCCCAACAGTTAGATATTGCCGCCAGCTCGTACCTACTGGGTTCTTGTCCTGCATAGCCCATATCGTCATATTCGTAACCGTAGAGATCATCATCCTCATCATAGATATAACCCGACATTACATAATCTTGTATGTTGTAAGATATCTCGGATTCAAATGGTTGACTGCCAGGCTCGAGAATCTGGTCATAAGACGTACCAGCTTCGTGATAGAGATTCCCCAACCCATTCCGAAATCCCTCTGCCTCGTGTAGCTTGTGATCCTGAAACGGCAAGGTAAGGTTGTCATCATGTTCGCACGCGAATTCTATTTCTGGATTATAGTTGGTGTTGCTCCCATAGTCATCATAGTCTTGACCTGACTCTTGTAGCAAGCTTTCATCAAGAGAGTGCGACTCATCTAATAAGCCATATTGATCAATAATCCCTTCATCGATCACTATTTTGTCCATCTCATATTCCTGATAGTCTAACTCAGCATTTGGCAATGTGGACTTTCGAGTTGTATTACTCGTTCCTATCGTTGGTTTTAGGGTGTCCTGTAACAAAGCCCATAGCTTCCTCTGGATCAACGACTCGAGCTGCTTAGTTTGTTGCTCTAATCCTCGACCAGGGTTGTCATTCTCTTCCGCGATGTTGTCTTTTATTAGCCCTGCGGCCTTCCGTCTAAGTTCAGGGGACTGGCCTTTCAAGGAGGATGCTAAGATATTCGAGATCACAGCGAAGTTCTTCGTATAGTTTAGGGTGGACTGGGAGAGGATTAGTTCCTGCTATGATTAAAATCGTCTCTGGGCATATCCACACACCCTTAGATAGTCAGAGTTCCAGACTGCAGGTGCGAGATCTAGCAACGATGGTGCTTTTCCAAACTCAATAATTTTCAATCCTTGCATACGCTTGCGCGTGCCGAATGTAATGCAAAGCGCCGCCTCAACTAGACGAGCTGCGTTTTCCCACGGATCAACTACATCAGAGAATGGGAGCGTATGGTAACCGGCAGAAGCCTCTATCGGAGGGGTCATCCGAGGTTGCGACGATACCTGTTCCTCTTGTTTAGGACTCGCCATGAGGTGACTTGAAGATTTAAATCGCAAGATGCATTCTACGCCTTTGATCTGAGCAGTGTAGGCGTGTGGCGGGGATAAAAGAGCGGATGACATATCTGATTGCTCGATACTGAAATAGAGGTTTGGAACATTATCTTCTTCTTGATGATATTGAACTTCCAGAATTTCCACACTAAGGCCAAGCTGTGACCATAGCTGAATTGTATGAGCACTTGTACTAGGCATTGATATCACTATTTGGTGTATGCTTAACTTACGAAAGACTGACAGATTGTATCCGCAATAAACTCAAAGAAACCGGCTCGCTCGTCTTCCCTGATATCGCATTCGCCCAGCTGCATACGAACATCTAGTCGGCAAAGACCACGTGGAAGTAGCCACAACTGTTTCGATTGGATCAAGGAGCTGAGGTTATCCTGCGTGATGTTCTGGAGTGGGACATCGTAGATGAAAGCCACCGAGGTCATGGATAGCAATATATTAGGAGTCAGGCTCGATATCTCGAATGTCTTTAAGTCAAGCTGGAACCGATTAGCCATGGTAGGCCGTTAATCATACAAGTATTCTCGCCGCCCGCCAACAGAGTATGGCCTGAATCAAAGCTGGAGCATCTTGCAAGCCGCTCGAGGTTGAAAAAGATTGGTAGGTGATAGGGCGGCATGACAAAGACGGGAAAGTAGCAGGAGCTGTGTGGAGCAGTATTTATAGTGCTTTAAACATGGGCAGCTGGAACGAGTTAAAAGGTAGGAAAGAGCACTTCAGGGGCATAGCTTCCGACCAACTATCAAATCAGAAAAGGCAACTGTAACAAGTTGAACGGGAAAAAGCACTGCAGGGGCACAGCTTCCGACCAGTTATTATATCGACCAGTTATTATATCGACCAGTTATTATATCGACCAGTTATTATATCGACCAGTTATTTAGGTATATCGGAACTTCACAAGGTGGGTTGTATATTAGGTAGGATACCTATGATGTGGTAAAGTGTCACTCATTCACAACCAAGTATAGAGAGATTCCATACACAAGTACTAATACCGAATTTTGATTCTATGTTCACAGAAGTATAGGTTACATCCTGCAATACTTACCGCCTACCACCTGGTGGTTAAACAATGCAGGGATCGGCAGTCAAGCCCCCAGGGGGTTTAGGCTCCATTGTACATTATGCGGTGTTATATTGTACACTATTCGTTCAACA
Organism: Xylaria longipes; assembly: GCA_025201785.1. NCBI lineage: Eukaryota > Fungi > Ascomycota > Sordariomycetes > Xylariales > Xylariaceae > Xylaria > Xylaria longipes. Next base: position 166,423 of record MU619770.1, read on the forward strand.
TGGTAAGATTACAGGCTGCGTTTGTTCAGGGGAGATCCAAAGGTGTGCGGCTGCCTTCAGACCCTTCGGCTGGTGGAGGAATAGGCTGCAGAGTTTCCGCAGAGACTTTGCGTCTCGGTCTCTTCAGATCCTCCAATGTAATTCCATCCAACTTTGTGATCCCAACAAATGGTGCCTCCCCTTTCTTTACAAACTCCCATTGCCCTACGTAGATGTTAGACATTAAATGTAAGCCCGTCCATGTAGAAGACATATTTACCTGGAAGCTTGTTGCCAGCCAGCCGGAACGCATCGCGTACGACTTGCTCGTGTACCATCCCCCTGATTTCGAGGACGATCTGATTGATGGCCACACGAGCGGCCCAGTGGTCGAAACCACCCTTTCCTTTACCCATACGCACCTAGAGGCCAGCATCAGAATCGAGAGAAGGAGCAGCGGCCACTCGAGAGAAACCCACCTCGTTACCGCTAACGTATACACCGAGGTTGCAGCAAACTCGCTTGTATAATCGATATTTCTGACCACGCAATCGGGCCTTTATCGTATCCTCGGCCATCTTCAGGTGGTGCGCACTGATTCTCCGATGGTGGTCGATCATGCGCAGTCCGTAGTCGCCCCAGATGACAGTTGTACCCTTGGTAGATCCGCCGGTTGCCACCCTCACGCGGCCCTTCATCATCTTCTTCTTGCGGTCCAACTGGGGCTCAAGCCAGCTGCCGGCCATCGAGGCGGAAGCGGAAAAGAGTCGGACATTCTGCGGTGCTGCAATCGCTCGAGAAGCGGCGGCGGCGCTGGGTATTATGGACGGGCGCGTCGTGGGAGTGTGCGCAATCTTCAAGGATCGGAAAGCCCCGACGAGGCACGAGGACGCGGTGGAGCGCATGTCGTGGGCGTGCAAAGTAGTCGACCACTTCGAAACCCGAGTCTCTCGGAAAGCCTTCAATTGTCTAGGAACTTGAGCCTGAGGTGAGGGAACTTGGATGTTGAAAGCTCCTCTGGGCAGGAGCGCGCTGATTGGCTAAGCACAGCGACAAGGGTTCATGATGGTAGGTAGATCCCTGCGAGCTACGCTAACGCCGATTACCTACTTTACCTACCTTATCGATATAGGTACCTAGGCATCTTCTACGTACTTACAGTCCCTACCTACCTAGGCAAGTATCCCGTAACTACATCCATCGCCAGATTGAGCCCAGCCTGAATATCCCAACTTTGTACAAGCCAAAAATGACACTTGTATGCCTTTCAAAGAGGATTTTATGAGAGTGGATGGTGCAATGCGTCCGTTGATTGTTTGTCTTATCTTGGAGGAGTTGTCTTGTCCATCTGGTTCGTAAGCTCCATGTTGACGACTAGGATAGTTTCGTGAGAATAAGTTGGAAAATGTCCACGGGTTGATTTCCTCAAGACGATAACCGAGACTAAAGAGATTATACTTGTATAAATCCAAATTGTGTCCCAACCATTAAATGACAGAGAGGGAATTTAAATAGTTGAAACGTGCTCTATTAAAACCATTCGCTATTCGGAAGGCCAAATGTCAACTAGCCACAATGTGCAGCAACATATCATAATCTAGGGAAATATAAGGAGGTATAGCAGATGTATCACCAAACTAATGAAGAGGATCTGATTGTACTTAACATAGGGCCCGTCCATTACTAAGACAAACCACGCCTCCTAGACCTGTAGCATAATAATGTTTTAGAGGTCTTTAAACTAATAATACACGTCTTAATCCCTCACGTTATCATCCATGCTTTTACGGCAACTACGTACGAAAATATAGGCCTTGACGCCTATCGAATATAAAACGCTACTGTTGCGTTGTGTATTAGGTGTGGGATAGAATATGTTGTAGAAAGGATGAAGGAGTTTACTTGGCAGTCTCTGTGCGGGGTCCTTATATTGCACTGTTCCATTGTACCTGCTACATCGGCTAAACTCCCTTACCACGAGTACCGCAGAGAGTGAAAACTACCAGACCTTTAAATATTACAGGAATTCCTAATCAACCTCCGTTAAGTCTGATACTTTATTCTTAAATATCTCTAGCGGCCCAGCAAACCTTTAACTTAACCCCTGTCTTTAACCTTTTAATAAAAACAATATTAGTTTATTTACTGCTTAATTATAGTTGCTTAGTTTTAATTAAAGTAATCTCTTTTTTTTTTTATTAATAATAATGTTATAATGAATTAAATAATAAAATAAAGGTTTATGTAGTTTTTCTTTAACTACTTAAGTTGCGGGAGAGTAATTATAGCGAGCTATATGTTTTAGCTGTATGTCCGCAGGGATTTATTAACGTGTATTTCTATAAATAAGGAATTCTTTAATGTAAAAGCTTTTTCTGTAGCTGCGAAGGCTAGAAGCGTTTAAAAAAGTGTTTAAGACTAAACAACATGATTATTAATTAACGCGAGTATAAACAATGGCAGCATTGTTTTTTAGGTTTGTTATATAACTACGGGATAACTTACTGTTAATTATTAAAAGAATTATTAACGTTTGATTTTTTTTGTTAGAAAAACATGCGCGGCTTTTTAACCTTTTCTTTTATATATAGTTAATAGCCTAGAGGCCTAGGTAATATAAAAAGGGAAATAATTAATGCTATGCTTAAGTTTTTAATAAAAAAAGTATAACTAAATAAAATAAAAGTTTCCTTGGTTTAAAATTTTAGCTGGAAAATTTTTAGTTGTTTAAATAAAAAATTTTATTTTTTTATTTAAAAAACCCTTTTATAATTATTAGCTTTTATTATATATACGTGGTTATATTTAATATTTTAATATAAATAAATAATAATTAATTATTAAATAAATATATATAAATAAATTTAATTTTTATTTTAAATATAAATAAATATATAATTATTATTATATATTTATTATTTTTTTTTAATTTTTTTATTTATATATATATATAAACTATTTTATTTAATACTTTTAATATATTTAATACTTTTAATATATTTAACGTATTTATTAAAATTTTAGTTTTAAAATACCTAGTAGTTTATATTTATTATAAAACTTTTTTAATTTTATTTAAATTAAAAATTGTTTTAAAAACTTTAATATTATAATATATTTTATTAATTTATAGCAAAAACTAATAATTATTTATTATAGCTAATAAATTGTTTTATATAGCTGGAAAAATTTTTAAAAAATAACACTAGTAAAATATAAGCTAAGTTTTATTTTTATATTTATTAATAATTAATAAATTATTTTATATAGCTGGTTTTAGTTTTAATTATATAAAATATTTAAAAAAGCTTTAATTTTATTTAAGTTAAAAATTATTTTAAAAATTTTAATATTATAATATATTTTTTTAACTTAAAGTAAAAACTAATAATTATTTATTATAGTTAATAAATTATTTTACGTAGCTAAAAAACTTTTTAAAAAACAACGCTAATAAAACATAAGCTAAGTTTTACTTTTATATTTATTAATAATTAATAAATTATTTTATATAACTAGCTTTAGTTTTAATTATATAAAATATTTAAAAAAGCTTTAAGCTTAATAAATAAGTTTTTATTACTATTTTTAATAATAATTATATTAATTATTTTAAACTTGTTTAATTTTATACTTGTTTTAATTTTAAACATTTTTATATAAGCTTAAATATATTAAGTTTAAATTAATAATTAATATAAAAAATAAATTAATTATTAAATCCGTATAAAAAAAATTTATATAAATAATATAATAATTAATAAATAAATCTAGTATAAATAATAATAATGATAGTTATTAGCCGGTTAAATAAATTATATTAATTATTTAAGCTTATTTTTTGTTTTTTAATAAAAATTTGCTTATGTTTTTTTTAAGCAAATAATGCGGCTGTTTAAAAAATAATTAATATATTTCTGTTTTTTTTATTAAACTTTTATAGCTGCTTAAAAAAAAAAGTTATTAAATTATTCGCGTAATAATTATACCGATTATTTTTAACTTGTTTAATTTTATACCTATATATTAATTATTTTTAACTTATTTAATTTTATATTTATATATTAATTATTTTAAACCTATTTAGTTTTATACTTATATATTAATTATTTTAAACTTGTTTAGTTTTATATTTATATATTAATTGTTTTAAACTTATTTAGTTTTATATTTGTTTTAATTTTAAATATTTTTATATAAACTTAAATTTATTAAGTTTAAATTAACGATTAATATAAAAAATAAACTAGTTATTAAATTTATACAAAAAAAATCTATATAAATAATATAATAGTTAATAAATAAATTTAATATAAATAATAATAATAATAATTATTAGCTGGTTAAATAAATTATATTAATTACTTAGGCCTGATTTTTATTTTTTAATAAAAATTTATTTATGTTTTTTTTAAACAAATAATACGGCTGTTTAAAAAATAGCTAGTATATTTCCGTTTTTTTTATTAAACTTTTATAGCTGTTTAAAAAAAAAAAGCTAATAAATTATTTATATTTTACGTGGTTATTATTTTAGTTATTATTTTAATTATTAGTTATAGTATTATATATATTTAATAAGTAGTAAATAATAATTAATAAATAGTAAATAATAATAAAAGAAAAGGTTTTATTAAATAAAAAGTCTTAAAAACTTAAGCTTTTTTACCCCTAGGTTAAAAAAGCTTTTAATATAATTAAAAACTAATAAATGTTAATATATACTAAAATAACATAGCTAAAAAAAAAGTGATAAACAAGCTTTAAATATATTAATTATTTTTTTTCCCTGTAAACTTTATTAAAAAAAGCTGTTTTAAAAAATATTATTTATTTACTTAAGTATTTACTTAGGTATATTTAAAAGAAAACATGCTTTTATAAACCTTTATAAAAAAGCTTTACTTAATGATTTTATTAGCTTGTTTAAACTAAATTTTATTTATATATTTTAACAACTTTTATTTATACTTATTATTAATTATATTATTAGTTAAAATAAAAAACCTTTTTATTTATAATAAAGGCTTAATTTTAAAGGCTTAAAATATAGTTTAATTTAACTAATAATTCTCTTTAAGTTTTAAGGTTTATGATTCCTCCTTTTATTTAGTCGGGGAATCTAGCCTTTATTTATATATAAATTTCCAAAGGGTCTTCCCCTTAAAATATGGGTAGTTGGGCTTCTATGCAGTTGGGTCCTTATTGTTGGTCTTCGTATATATGCAAGGTCTCCTGTTGACCTGGAAGCCCCCAATAATATCCTGTAATATTCTGATCCTTTGCCTGGAACAAAGTCTTGGCAATAGATCCGTGTGACACTGTCAAAAGCTTTGCGTATTTACGGCGTGGCTGGCAGCGCTATTATCGCGCGCTTGAGAGGGTTGAAAATATACGGCATATAATATCAGAAACATATATTCCTTGGGCAGTTGAGCCGGATACCTTCCCATGGGTGGTTGAAGCGCCGCTGAAGTCAATTGAAATTATAGAGGCAATTATAAAGCCTCCTTTACCTCTTACAATTTACAGTGCACGCCACGTACGCCGCGGCCCTCCTACGACACAGAAACGCCCGTTCTGGCCCCTTGCGGGTAATGTCAAGCGATACGACGAATACAAGAAATTCCAAGGCCGCCTAGAAGAGGACCGCGAGATTAAATTCGTTTTTGTCCCGAACCGTTTCTTCAGCGCCATACAGGAGTTTAAGTGGGCCACGTTCATAAGCGTCCCCCTATGGTATATCTCCATCCTGTGGTGTAACACCGGAGACCAAGCGGACACGACTCTCGTATATCCCGTAGCCCTCGTACTGGACAGCCTGCCGAACCAGAATATATTAGGCAGTTACGAGTTCCAGCTGGCCAAGCTGCTCGCGATGTTGGGGCTCGAGGGCTGCGATTTCCGCCGGACCTTGCTGGAGCCCGGTACCATGCCGCTACCCGAGTGCCTTCTGGACTGATTTGCGGGCATCCCTGGTAAAACTGCTGCGCTGCCTTATTATGCTGCACCTCCCGTCAAGCAGCGGGATGACGAGGAATCGGTAACGGAAGGTAGGCGTACACCTCCCTTCGAGAAGGAGGAGGATAAAGAAGACGATGAATAGAATAGACATCGTCTTCTGATCACCTGTCAACGAATCAAAGGAACGGGCAACGTACTACATGTAACTGGCCGGGTCCCCAGCTACGGTCACCTAGCTGGGATTGGTTATGCCAAGGGAATGATCACAATCACGGGTTATCTTGATTCTCTTCAAACTGAATGACATGACCTAAGCTGCCAGGACTCGAACCGTTACATGGGCTCGCTAGAGTGTTTTCTTTTCTTTCACTCTCTCTTTCCCCCCCAAGAGAAAGATTGTTACAAGGGCTTGATATCAAGGGCTTAGAAGAGTGTTCAAATTCAACTAATAACCATCTATTCAATAAAGGGGGCTCTGGAGCTCCAGTCCACCTATCTATTCAGCCAGGCGGGCGAACTCCAGGCTATATACACGAATAGCTTCACCTAAACCCACCGAAAGTATGGAAATGGTTCAAAAATTGATTTGAAGAAGTAGGGACCCGCTCGACTTGAGGAGGCAACTGTGAAAAAAACAGAGGTGGTTCCGGAACGTGGTGATAAGGCGAGCAACTCCCAAGCCGTGCCCAAAGTTGCCGGACGATGTAAAGAACCCAGGGCCCGAGCAAAGACCGGAACGTAGACCAGCGTTACAGAACGTAGAGATGTCGGGACGGCCGGTAAGCGGAAAAAATCGCTCGATGGAATATACTGCCTAAATGTAGAGAACTATTGTTGATAAGGATAAAATAATCAGTAAAGTAAATAAAACTTATTAAAGGAGTTAAAACATGTACTAAATATAGGTAAAAGCATGTACCTGTATAAACTCCACTTCGTTATATACCTAAGCAGGAGTAGTTATTAACTTTTAGTATAGGTTTTTAAATAACATATAACTAGTTAATTAATAAATAATTAATAATATTTTTAAATAAGTAAAGGTTTTATTAAAATAAAAGTAGTATTTATTACTTATAATATATAATTAATATTATATTTTTTTTATATTATAAAAGTTAAATTATTATTTTTAAAAAATTTATTAAATTAGTTAATTTTATATTTTTATATTTCTTTAATTTAATATATTTATGTTTAAGTTTTTAGCAAAAAAAATATAACTAAGTAAAACAAAGGTTTTTTTAGTTTAAAATTTTTGCTAGGAATTTTTTATAGCTTAAATAAAAAATTTTACTTTTTTATTTAAGAAGACTTTTTATAATTATTGGCTTTTATTATATTAATAGGGACCCCTAAGGGGTTTATTTTAATGGGCCACTGTTGCTAGTGCCCACCCCGCTCCGCGGGGTAGCCATCTGGCAACAGCTGCCACATATAATCAGTAGTCCACATATATTGCCAGTTCTACTAGCAATATATGTGACCTACTTCCTGAATTCTATATCCTGTTATTTTTACCCTAGTTCACTTTATTATATATATACGCGGTTTTAATCAGCTTAAGCCGCGCATAGCAGCTTTTATTATATATACGCGGCTATAATTAACTACTCGGCTTATTTATTAATATATAGCTTTTATGCTATTTTTTTTTTAATTAAATGTATAAGTTTAGCTAATTAAATTGTTTATGTTTATATATATTTATTATATAATTTTTTAATAAATTTTAGCTTTAATATTTTTTTGGTTTTTTATTTATTTATTAATTTTATATTTTATATTTATATTTTAATTAATTTATTTATTTATATATTATTTTGTTTACGTGTTTTTATATTTATTATTAGTTTATAATATTAAGTATATATTTTATATTTTATGTTTTATTTTTTATGTTTGCGGCTTTTTATTATTATTTTGTTTTTTATGCTTATAGCTACTTTTTTTTGTTTTATTTCTTGCGATTATAGCTTTTTATTATTATCTCGTTTCTTACACTTATAGCTATTTTTTTTTGTTTTATTTTTTATAATTATAGCTATTTTTTTTATTTCTTTTTATTTTATACAATTATAGCTATTTTTTTTTTATTTTTTTTATTTTATATAATTATAGCTATTTTTTTTTATTATATTTTATATGTTTATAGCTCCTTTTTTTTATTTTATTTTATACGCTTAAAGCTTTTTTATTTTATTTTATTTTATTTTATACGCTTAAAGCTTTTTTTCTTTATTTTGTTTTATATGCTTACGGCTTTTTATTATGTTTTATATATTTATAGCTCTTTTTTTTTATTTTGTTTTATACGCTTATAGCTTTTTTTATTTATTTTATTTTATACGTTTATAGTTTTTTATTTTATTTTATATGTTTATAGTTTTTTTATTTTATTTTATAAGGTTAGTATTTAGTTATTTAAATAATATTAATATTTATTTATTAATTAAAGTTATTATAATAAATAACTTTAAAATTATAGCTAATAATATATATTTGTTATAAAGTTATAGAATAACTTTTTAATAAAGCTTATTATATATTATTTTAATTTATTTTAATATTTTTGTTTAATATTTTTAATTAATTAATTATTATAAATCGACTAGGATATATTTACTCCCTAAGCGGGCTTTATAACTAGCTAAAATATATAGTACTATTAAAAGAAATTAATTATTAAAACCTTCCTAAATACCAACCTTTAATATATTTAATATAATATTTAAACAGTTATAAAAATTTAAGTTTAAAAGCTAAAAATTATTAAGTAGTTTTTTAATTTTAAAAATAAAAAAGTTTAAAAATAATATAATTAATAGTTTAAATATAAGCTTTATATTTAAATAAATAGGTTTAATATTTTAAGCTAAAGTAGTAAGCTAAATTATTTTTTTTATATATAAGTATATTTTAATTATTTTTTTATTAATTTTTAATTTTATTATATAGTTTATAATATAAAACGGTAATATTTTTAAAAATATATAATAATACCTTTAATATAAAACAGTAATATTTTTAAAAATATGTAGTAATATTTTTAAAAATAAATAATAATATATTTAAAGTTTAGTTTATAAAGAATTATTATATTTATAATTTTTATATATAATATTTAAAAAAAAAAGTTAATTTTATATTAAACTTATATTTACTAGCTTTTAAGCGTAATTATTTTTTTTAAGCATTACTGCTTTTTTTAAGCATAATTATTTTTTTAACCGTTTTTATAATTATTTTATGTTTTGTTTTTTTTCCTGTTTTTATTTTGGTTTTATTTTTTAGCTAAATAAATAAATAGTTAGTAAATATTTTTATTAGTTTTATTATAATATTAACTGTTGTTTAATTTAATTATTTAATTTTTATTTTTATTATAGTTATTTATAATTTTTATTTATTTATACCTTATAACTTTATTATACGAAAATATTTTTATATTTTATATATATTATTTATTTATTATATTATGCCTAGCTATACTTACCCGGGTATATTTTAAATACCGGGGTATATTTTATAATAGTAGTTTTTTTATATATATTTAATACCTAGTACTATAATATATTTAAGTAGTTATTTTTATTAAAGTTATTTAATTAATAATATTTTATTATTTTATTAAATAATATTAATTATTTTATAAAACAGAAATATTTAAAAATATATAGTTTTTTTTTTAGTCCGCTTTTATAAGCTTAAAGCTATAAATAATAAGTTGTTTTATAGTTAATAATATATTTTATAAATAAGTTATTAACGTTATATATATTAATTATTTTTTAATAATTTAATATTAATATTATATATAGTTATTAATATTTTAGTTTATAATATAAATAATAATTATTTTAATAGTTTTATAACTTGTTATTATTTTTAATAAGTTATTAATAAAATTATATATTAAATATTAAAAAATTAATAATATATTTTTATAAACGGTTTATTTATAATAATATTAAATTAATAAATACTTATAGTAAGTTTAGTTATTATATATAATATTAATTTATATTTATTATTATTAATTACTGCTTGCGATAAACTTTAAATAATTAAGATTAAAATTAAAAATATAATATTTTATTAGTAGGTTAAATATAATAAAAAGTTTTTTTATAATAAATAGTTTTATATTTTAGCTTAAAGTATTATTTTAGTTTTTATATTTATTATTAAAAACTAAATAAGCTAAATATATTTTAGTTAAATAGGGCGAACTTGTTATAATATTTATTTATAAATAATAAAAATAAAAGTTTAAATAATTATATATAATATATTAAAGGTATAAAATATAGTAAATAATTTATAAAAGCTTTAAATTAATAAAAATATATAAAATATTGTTTAATATTAATATTTTAGTTTATAATATAAATTATAATTATTTTAATATTTTTATAACTTATTATTATTTTTAATAAGTTATTAATAAAATTATATATTAAATATTAAAAAATTAATAATATATTTTTATAAACGGTTTATTTATAATAACGTTAAATTAATAAATAATTATAACAAGTTTAATTATTATATATAATATTAATTTATATTTATTATTATTAATTACTGCTTATAACAGATTTTAAATAATTAAAACTAAAATTAAAAATATAATATTTTATTAATAAATTAAATATAATAAAAGGTTTTTTTATAATAAATAGTTTTATATTTTAGCTTAAAATGTTATTTCGGTTATTATATTTATTATTAAAAACTAAGTATATTAAGTATATTTTAGTTAAATAAAATAAACTTGTTATAATATTTGTTTATAAATAATAAAAGCTAAAACTTTTTTGTTTTTTTGCTTTATAATAAACGTTAGCTTTATAAAGTAAGTTATTTTTAAAATTTTTTAATTTTATTATAAAAAGGTTGTTTATGTTATTTTCGCGTTTTATATAATAAAATAACCTTTAAGTAAACATTTTAGTATAAAAGTTAATCTTTATTTATATATATTTATATAAAAATTTAACTAAATAAACTATTTATATTAAATAAAATATATTATTATATTAATATATTATAGATTTTTTTTTAAATATAGCGTGTAAATTATACGTATTTATTTATATAAGTAAAGTTATTAATAAATAAACTATAAAGTTTTTAAATTATTAATTTATTTAATTTAATTTAATATTATTATTTTTAATTATTTTAATTATAAATTATATATAATATTTATTATATTTAAAGTTAATTTTTTAGTTTTTATTTATTTTATATTAAATAATAATTTATTAATTTAAGTATAAAATATATAAATAGTTGTTATAAAAGAAGTATTATTAATAATAATTTTATAATGTTTAATAAACTTTTTTTAAACTAAAATAATTATTATAAATTTTTTTTTAAAGGATATGTTTTAGTTAAATAATATATAATATTTATTATATTTAAAGTTAATTTTTTAGTTTTTATTTATTTTATATTAAGTAATAATTTGTTAATTTAAGTATAAAATATATAAATAGTTGTTATAAAAGAAGTATTATTAATAATAATTTTATAACGTTTAATAAACTTTTTTTAAACTAAAATAATTATTATAAATTTTTTTTTAAAGGATATGTTTTAGTTAAATAATATATTATAAATATCTAAATATTTAATGCTTATTTTATTAGCTTTAGCCGCTTTACTAGCTTTATTTTTTTTATTTTTTTTGCTTTTTTTAGCCGCTTTACTTGCTTTAGCTAATTTATTTGCTTTATTTTTTTTTTTTTTTTTCTTTTTTTACTTTTTTTTTTTTTTTTTTTTTTTTTTTAATTACCTTTATATAATATAAAAAACCTTATACTATATATATTTTAAGTTTTATATAACGTTTAATATTTTTAAATAAGTATTTAATATTTGTTTTTTTTTTAATTTATTTTTTTATTATAGTTTAAATAATAACTTGGGTAAATTAAAAAAGTTTAGCTTTAAAAAAAATTTAAACTTAAAAATAACGTTAATATAAATTGCTAAGGATTATTATTTTAAAATAACTATATATTAATAATATTATAAAAGTTTTAACTTATAAACTAGCTATATTATTATATTATTAAAATATTTTTGTTTATTTTAAAAGTTTTATATTAATTATTTTTATAATAAAACTAAGTTTAAATATTTATTTTATAAACTAAATAAGTTAATTTATTATATAGCTAAAAAATTATATTTAATTTTATTTTTAAAATTATTGTTTAAATTGGTTTTTCTTTTGCTATTTTTATAATAAAAATAATATTATAGTTTTTTACTAGTTTATGTTAAAATATAATTTATAAAACTAATGCAGAAGGCTAGGGGGTAGCCCTCCGAAGGAGGGGTACACCCGGCCACAGCCACTGCGTGGCTGGTGTGGCTTAGTCCATAGATTAGATAGCCTCTGGGATCAAGGCTAAGGCTAGCGCCTGCGGCGCTGCCAGCCTTAATCCTCTCCTTTTAATCTACATTACACTATTTAGACTTAATATTGCTTTACTACTTTTAGTAATTTTTATTAAAAACTATATAATATTAATAATATATTATTTTATTAATAAAAAAAAAATTATATAAGTAAATATTTTATTATATAATATATTTAATAAACTTTTATTTAATATAAATAATTAATTTTAAGCTTATTTTATTAAAATAATATATAAAGTTTATTATTTAGTTTTTTTATATTTAAGCTATTTTAATAGTTTATTAATTATATATAGTTAAATAAAACAAAATAATTATAATTATTAGTTTTAAAATATACTTTTATTAATTTTAAAATATAACTGTTTTTTTTAAAAATTTATATTTATAATATAATAATTTAATATTAACGCTTTAAAATATATATAAAATTATTATATATTTATATTAAAGCTATTTAATATTAGGTTTTTAGTAAAAAATCTTTTTAAATTGTTAATAAGTTTTGCTATAATATTTATATTGTTTAAACTATTAAAGTTAATATAGGTTAAACTAGGGCTATAATTATTATATTTTTTAAAGTATTTATTTTTAATATATTTTTAATATTTAAAAATTTAATATTATTAAAAACAGTTAGTTTTTTTTTAGCAAATAAATTATTAGCTTTTTTTAAAAAAGCAGCTATATATTTATTTTATATAAAATTTATTATTTTTATTTAAGCTTTTATAAATAACTATTTATTAAAATACTAAGTTTTTATTAATAAAATAA